>BQNB010013304.1:0-77434 GCA_026074375.1 Tanacetum coccineum | reverse complement strand
TTAGGTTTTGTGAGGATTTGTTTAATGGGTATATCAGTCAATACCCGGATTGGGTGAGCTTGGAAATACCTTCGAAGTCTCCTTGCAGCATGGACGAGAGCTAATATGAGCTTCTCCAATTTCGGGTAGTTTAATTCTGCCCCTTGTAGCACCCTGCTTACGAAGTAGATCAAACTTGTCTCTTTTCTCTTTCTGCGAGTAGAAGAGCACTTATGTTTCTATCGAAGCCGCGAGGTACATTACCAACACTTCACCGTTGATTGGGGCTGTAAGCATTGGTAATATTTCTATGAACTCCTTTATTTTTCAAAAGGATTCTTCGGCATCGGTGGTCTAGTGTATAGTTTTCTTGTTTGTGCAGCTTTTAAGGGCTTTAAAGAATAGAAGTGACCTGTCAGCACCATTAGAAAGGAATCGACTTAGGGATGCCACCTTCCCATTAAGACTCTGTATCTCCTTGAGTGTTATTGGTGGCTTCAGGTTGGTGATGGCCTTGACCTTCGAAGGATTGGCCTTAAAAACTTGCTTGGTGATTAGGTGTCCCAGGAACGGACACTCTTCAACACCGAAGGAACACTTCTTCGGATTAAGCTTCATGTTAATGAATCGAACCTACAAAAGGTCTATTGGATGCGCATCAGCATATATTCTTTGGAGGCAATCTTAATCACTATATCATCGACATATCCCTCGAGGTTTCGCCCGATTTAATCATTATACACTTTGTCAACCAGTATTTGGTAAGTTTCCCCTACATTTTTTAAACCGAAGGGCATCTTCCGGTAGCAAAATACTCCCTTTCTGGTGAAAAAATATGTCTTGTCTTCGTCTCCCTCGGCCATTTGTTTATTATGGTAGCCCTTGTAAGCATCCAAGAAGCATTTTAGTCGGATTCCTGAGAGAGATTCCACCTTCCAGTTTATTTCTGGCAAGGGGTAACAGTTTTGGGACAAGCTTTATTTATGTCCGTGAAGTCCATGCACATCCTCTAGCCTACGTCACTTTTCTTTACCATGACTGGGTTAGCTACCCATGTCTGATATTTGACTTCTCGCAATATTCCTGCCTTCGTGAGCTCGTTTACTTCTTTGCAGGCTGATTCGTTTCTTTCCGGAGCCAATCCACGCTTCTTTTGCTTGATTGGTTCAATGTGCTCGTATTTATTTAGCTTATGCTCCTTATTGAAAGGCTTCCCTCCTATCATAATGGTTCTTAGGATCCCTGTCATGTCATTATATGTTTATGCGAAGACGTCTGATGTACGATCATTGTATGACTTCAACAAGAAGTTTTACAACTCCTTAGGCAGTGTACGTAATCGTTGTAGTATAGTATAGGCAAGACTCGGGGATTGTTATCGTTCTATAGGGGAATAAGTTAAAAAGGCTCGAACAGAATCTAACAAAGGTCTACGGGGTTGAGAGAAGATTCTTTTTGTGTTTTTATGTTTTTATAAAAGCAGGTAAATATCATGGTTTGAGAGATTTGGTTTGGTTTTAATTAATTAAACTAATTATAAATCTAAACTACTTTGGTGATAACTTATATAGTAAACGAACATATTTACTTAATCATGCACTACTCCTTAGTTTTCTTCTCCTAATCATATTGCTTTGTCACCCTTGTGATGATCTGTGTAAACATTTCCTAAGTCATGAACAAATTACACGAACCCGCCGTCTATGTAATATTTCGTTAAGGCAACGCACAAGTAATGTAGTATGAAGACTATTACAAGGCCCCTAAGAGTATATTACATGCAATTAAAACACCTTAAGAGGGATCAACCATATTAGGGGTAAGGTAGTATGAAGACTGTTACCGATGATATCCTTTCTACACACTCGCGTTTCCTTAGACGTCTATGCTAATTTAATATCTTATGGCTAGTTTTCTAAAGCCTAACGCGCACATCCATCACAAGAAGCAACATTAAAAGGATCTACAAACTAAGTTTTATGCAATCATAAGTAAATACTAATAGATCTAGCCTTGCAAGGTAAATAAAGAAGAAGAACAAGAATCTATCACAAAACACATAGACATAGTAAGTGATAAGGGATAAATGAACTTCACTTGATTAAATCATGCAGTTGAGGCTGTTACAAGAGGGTTTTGACACCCTAAAAACGAGCCTAAAGGCTTCTAAAATCGTCTTCTAAAACTAGGTTCGTCTCCCAAAAGTTACACACTAAAAACCCTAAAACGAGTTTGTATATATAGAGATCAGACCGCGACGGCGTCACAAAATTCCTGACGTCATCGCTTCGATGAAGCTTTCAGGGTTTCATTTGAGGCGGCTACATTCTAACACCGTCGTGATTGTCCTGACGCCGTCTTGATCAAAAATTGACGCCGTCGCAAGAGTTGGCGACACCGTCTCCACTGTCTGAATGATTGTTTCGTCAAGAGATTTGGTGTAGAGTGGTGGTCTTGTCCGTTTCTTCTCCAAATGAGCCCAAGTCACATGTATTTCCTCCAAAAGTCATCCAAGTGCTAAAAACATGAAAAAAAACGATTAAGCACATAATCTAGGCATATTTGCATGATTTAGGAGGTTAAATGACCCCGAAAAGTGTATAAAATGACACCTCATCAAATACCCATACACTTGGGATTTGCTTGTCCTCAAGCAAATGGGCTTTTCTACCTAGAGAATAAAAATATTAGGGTCATTTAACCTACTTTTTAAAAGCAGTTTACGACACAGCCTTCTAGACCTCGTAATTAAAAGCATGGAAAACATATACTAGCACCTCACATAAGTGTTTGGATTCTCTCTTTCTCTCGGGTGTATAATGAATTATAACAATATGGGAAACGGAAAATTAAGACTCATTATTTGTCATAGCATATAAATTACCATAACCTTGGTAAATGATCAAACCTCCACCGCTAGGCACAAGTACTAGAAATTACTATCAAAGAGGTCTTTTAAAGGGTTGTGATGTGTAGGTGTAAGATAACATTAATGGAAACAAAAACGGATGGGATATATTTGGGGGTTACTTTTTGGGTGAACTTGGGGTGAAGTGGTTAGTCAATTACTTACAAGAATACACGTTGATTGGGTTGTTAAGCCAAAGACTCGGACAAGAATATACAATACTCTACAAACTCTACATCCATCTCTTTTTTTTTCTTTTCTTTTTTTTGAATAAACATAATACGTCACTTGGGGTTTATAAACACACCCCTACACTTGAGTTTTTGCTAACTCATAATTACAATCTAACTAATGACCCGAATTGAGGTGGATCAACATAACATGGAGACTATCGAACAAATATGGGGGTAATGATTTAACTTTTCTTCCTTATTCTTTCGCAAAATAAATACTACCATGAATCCCAATCGTCCCAAAACTGTATTTACAAGGATAAGGACTTAGCAAACATGTACTCAAATAATTAACTTGGGTTAAAACAATAATGTACTAAAATACAAGGTAGGCTAAGGCGATTTGGGTGTAACAATTGGTTCAAAGGTAACAATGCTCTTCATTAATAGTCCGGATTGACCAGAAAATTACGAGAACCATGAAAAGGATAGGCTCGGAGGATTGTACTAGGAGAGTCTTGCACTAAAAATGAGTGCGAAGCACGGGTGTGGGATAGTTTTATGATCGAGGTAACCATCATAACAATTACATGTTTAAAACATGGGTTGTCCTAGTGCCTCTTATCATTTAGCAAATCCTAATTCTTTGTAACACCCCAAAAAATGCGTGTCGCAGCAGAAGTATGTCCGGGGGAGTTACTTCATAATACGCAGTGCTAGATACAAGAGAACGACCTCTAAATGTGTCGTTTGAAAAATAATCTTGTTGATTTCCTTGAAATTAATATAACATTTGTCCCATAATTGCATCACCATGAAAAACTTGAATGTATAGACTCCAATGCACTTCAAGTAAGCCAAGTATCTATATCACCTGAGAAAAACATGCTTAAAACGGTCAACATAAAGTTGGTGAGTTCATAGGTTAGTTTAAATATGAATGTAAGTTTCAAATGAATGTATTTGTCCACTGTATCATCACAGTACCATGTAAAAATCCCAAAGATTTATAAAGAATGCACGACACATTTTATGTCACCAAAAGTACCAATCTTATCCCAAAGATTTATAAAGAATGCATGACCAATTTAATGTCACCAAAATGTTTCAAGTATGTATTGCCACTTTATTCAAGGCACAGTAAATATCCATGTGAGTATAAAACAATGTTTACGATTACTCTAAGCTCATGAAACTGAAGCTAATAATAAAAGTAAGAGTTCATATGTATTTGTTGGGGGCCCTGTAGTCCCAACCAATCGTAATCCGACATGTTATAACGTTCGTTTACCTAGTGATAGCTAATCACCCGAACGGGGATTGTCAATCCCGAATAGATCTATTTTATATCATTCGCGTGGACATCACGCTATAACGTTCGTTACCGGCGATAGCTAATCACCCGAACAGGGATCCACACCCGAATAGATCTATTTCATAACATTCGCGCTCACCCTCCAAGTGATTTACAGTTCATGACGCTGTGACGTAGACTTATATATACCCATCACAGGTGTCCCCTCCAAGAACACCCGGGCAGTGATTTAAAGAATATATACTCCCGTTACCGGTGTCCCCTCCAAGAACACCCGGGCAGTAAAGTAAAAATATGTACTCCCGTTACTGGTGTCCCCTCCAAGAACACCCGGGCAGTAAAGTAAAAATATGTACTCCCGTTACCGGTGTCCCCTCCAAGAACACCCGGGCAGTACCGTTTTTGTCATCAGTTCAATCCGCTTAAGCTAATCCGTAATCCTTTCAAAAGTAAAGTACATATATTTGTGACCAAAAATGAAGTCAAGTAATATATCCCATAGCGAGCTATGTAAAAGAGTATGTGAACCAATTTGTAATCAAACATGTAAATGCATTTGTAAACAAGCATGTATCCCCCTCGCGGGTTTATAAGCATTCAAAAGACTGAAAAGCGAGGTTAGGAAACCCACCTCGATGATGTAGAACGATTGACATATAGGCATCTAATATGCACAATAAGAACGGAAGACGAAGCAGCTCGATCAAGAAGTTGCAGCTAATCTTAACGGTTAAGTTCCACTAGCCTAGGATAATGAATTTGGGTTTCCCGATGGATAGTCACCTCAACGCGTCACGTTGATAAAAGATTTAGATTTAAAGTTGTACTGGTTTGGTGGTTGGTTAAATAAATAAATTTAAAATATATGCAAAGTGTGTAATATATATTCTTTATATATTACATATGAAAATAACCCTTATATAATTCCTACCGTGAATTATATAACAAAGACAGTCAATTCAAATATTAATGAAAAGTATATAATACCTTGCAGGTATTATATCATAAGTGTGGGTAAATAATTTAAACCAGTTAGTTTGACCCTACTAAAAAGACTTTGAATAAAAGTATACCCATGTCTTAATGTTATGAATCAACAAACCATGTTTGTAAAGTTTATAACCATTATAAAATATAAAATAATATTTTATAAATTATCTTTCGTTTCTTCGACGGGTCGTGTCTAAAATAGTTCGTCTCATTGTAAAAGTATAGTTTTTGTTCGTTTATCTGGTTACTGTATAATACAATTTATTATACAATTTAGTCCTTTTTATCGGTTTCTGAAATAATATAAACTCTAGTAAAACATTACTAAGTATAAAACTTCTATAAATTTCGCCATGACATTTCCATTTATAAATCGTTTTCCATATTTATAAAGTCTAACGTTTTTCCCACTTAATCAATGAAATCAATATTGCAAACCCCCACGTGTTTTAAATATATAAACATATATATTTATGTCAACCGAACATAATAATAATTATTACATTTATTTAACCATTTTAAACCACCAATATATATATCCAGTTTCATGTTTATTAAACCTCATGTTATATATATTTATTTGTTGATTTGTTATATAAACTAAACAAACCCTTGTTGATTGCCGCTAACCAAACGCACCCTATCGGCTGCAGATCCAAACGCACCCCTTGGTGTAAATCTGCCAAACCAAACACCCCTACGTGGTGTTATCCCTTGAACCAAACAGCCCTATGCTGGTGGAAACGCACCCTATGCTGGTGGAAACCAGCCAAACGCAGCCCTTGCTGCGGGTATGAAAGCCAAACGCCAAACACCCTTAATTGCAATTATTTCCAACCCAAACGCACCCATCTGTGCGATTTTTGCCCAACCAAACGCACCCTAATCTGTTCTAAAGAAACCAAACGACCCCTTTATTTGCCATATAAACAAACACCCTTTTCGGGCTTAAGCAAGCCAAACGCACCCCTTTTTGGGGTGTTAACCCACAACCCGACACACCCTTGTGGTTGTTAACCCATAACCCGACACACCCTTGTGGTTGTTACCACCAACCGCACCCCGGCTGTGAAACCGACAAACCAACGCACCCTAACGGGTTGATACAACCCAAACGCACCCATTTCTGTTTTAAAATCCAAGCAAACCAAACGCTCTGAGTATCCTCTGCGTTGAATAACACAAAACAAACACACATATTCAGACCCGATCAAGGTGCTTATCAAAACCAGCCCGATTGACCCTTATGTGCTAAATTACTCCAACCGTCATCCCTCCCTTTTGTTGTCTTATAAAACCCAACCCTGACGCACCCATCTTTTTGTTTGATAGGGCAACACCAATATAACGATGTGCCCTTGTTGTGTCATAAATACGAAAACCAAACGCACCTGCCTGGTGCTATTAATAACCCGACACTGACCCTGTTTTGGGGTTAAGTAACCAAACCGAGGTTACTGCACCCTTGGTTGTGGTCACGGTGGTTGGTGGCATGTACGAATGATGACGATGATGGTGGTGGCTGGCTCTGCAGGTGATGAAGAGGTAGCGGCGTGAGGTTGTGTTGGGTTTAGGGCCGTGGCAGTGCGTGTTATAGGGGATCGAGTAGAGCCAGTGTGAGGAACCTTTTGGATTCACGTGCCAGAAAAGTCCTGCACGAAAAGTTTTCTGGCGGCATCGGCGTGGTGGTACCTGAATCCGTCGCGGAGGAGGGCGGCCGAAAAATAATGGGGGGGGATAGAGATGTATGAGAGGATGTGTGGGTGTTTTTATAAGAATATAAATATGAAAAGTTTTTATAAACTTTTCTATTATAATAAAACATTTAAAAAAAATGCAAGTGTTAAATTAAAAATTTTTTTGAGGGACTAAATAGTGAATAATTTTTGGGAAACTTTTATAGAATTTTGGTTCGTGACTCCTTTGTGTAACACTTTAATGAATGAATCAACGCGCGAAACTATTCGCCGGTGTTTTCCAAATCATTTTTCTAATAAAAATGAGATATTCACATGAGAATATTTCAGTAAATAGTTTAATAACATTTAACTAAAAAATCTTTTATTTAGTTTGTGCACCGGTTACGCCTTGTCTGAAAATAGACAAAGAAACAAAAAAAAATGATTGTCAACTCGAATATTCGCGTTTTCCCAGTCAAACGCTTTAAATTAAATTGCTAAGTAATTAATTAAATATTTTTATTTAATAAAAACGTTATAATTAAATATAGATTTCATTATTTTGTGTTTCTAAAAATCCTGCGAGGTAATATACATCACCTTCTGACAGTTTCGATCTCGTCCAAAACTAAAAAGTTGTCAGAAATCGTTTTTTATACATCAAATTGCTTTAGGAGCCCGAGATTTAAAAAATGCTATTTATGGTTCGGTTTCAATACGAGATCAGACTTATAAAATAACCATATCTTTTTCGTTTTCAAGCAAATAAATTAAAAAATAACATCCACTTGGGAAAACATGAATTTATTATTTGAAATATGTTTCCGAAAACATTTACCGGTCACTATTTTCGTAAATTGATTTACGAGACAATAAAAGACCAAAAGTCAAGAAGTCAAGTCAGACCCAAAAAGTCAAAGGATAAAATCGTCATTCAAAATTTCAAAAACTCTCGGATGTTATAATTCTGATGATGATAATAATGATGTTGAGAAGGATGATAAAGATGGTGATGCTGATGATGAAGCGAATGATTCCTATGAGTTGATAGACTACAAATGTATGCTGCAACTGCGATGACAGATTTGTACAAAACTGAAGTTCCCGATGACGAAGATATTTATAAAGTACAAGAAAAAATTCAGATTTTTTAAAAAGAATCGTGTGCGTAAAAGTTGATTCTACCATAAATGACAATTGCAAAAGTTGAAGAGTCTGATAAAGGTAAAGAAAAGGTTACCAATGCAGCAAAGGAAGAAGCTGAAAAGACTTCAGAAGTAAAGGATGATACCAAGAAAACCGAACTCCCTCCATCAAGCTCAAGCTTATCTGTCTCTTCAGGTTTTAGTGATCAATTTCTTAAACTTTCTTTTGATTCTTCCTTAGTTAGTACTGTTAAGGATTCTGTAGATATAGATGTTAGTTCCTTATTGGATATTCCCATCTAACAAGAAACTTCCCAGATCCAGTCTCCATCAGTATAGAAGGTTCTCGTATCAGTAATTCCAGAGACAACCAATCTTCCACCTATACCGGAAATTCGCACTGAAACTCCAGTCTCTACTGCTGTCCCCTCATCTCAAGTGACACCTATCATCTCATCAGTATAACAAACAACAAATCCGATTCCCACACCACCAACCACAACCGATGCTCAAACCATCATGACTGTTGTTCCTGAATCTAATGCACTCACTACTGTTGAACTAAGAGTTGCAAAATTAGAGAAAGATGTGTCTGAGCTGAAAACTATTGATCACTCTACCAAAGCTCTTGATGTTCTTAAGTCCCAAGTTCCAACAGTTGTTAATAGTTATCTTGATATCAAAGTCGAAGATGTATTTCAAAAGGAACTGCAGAAACACACGACCGATCTCATTCATAAATATTCCTTGCTGCATATTCCTGAGTTAACCAAGAAACCAACACCAACAGCTGAACAAGAATCTGAGAAAAGTCCTTCAGATATTCTCAAGATTAAGAAGGAACAAGCTAAGAAGCAAAAGAAGCCACAGTTTACCATCAAGTCTACTGACAAGGAGGCTCTTGAAGAGTATGATCTAAAGAGTGCTTTCTACCAATCCATGCATGCAAACAAGTCTTTTAACAAGAATCCAGCCAATCATCGACTGTGCCATGCACTCATAGAAGCATTGATTGAAGATGAAAACGCAATAGATAAGGGAGTCGCTGACACGGTTAAAGACCACAAGAGAAAGCATGATGATGATGAAGACGATGATAATGAAGACCCTCCAGCTGGACTAAACCAGGGTAAGAAGACCAAGAGGAGAAGAACTAAAGAGTCTGAGTCTTTTAATAAGCCATCCTCCACCAAGGAAACCCCAAAAGGTAAAACTCCAACTAAAGGCTCTAAAACTGGTAAGTCTACTTCGACAAAGGAACCAGTTGAAGAACCTATTGCTGAGGTGATTATGAATGATGCGGGTGATGATGTGGTTCGTGATGATGATCAACTACAAGACACCTCAGAACCCAAAATAAGAAAGACTCTGAATCCATATTGGTTCAAGCAACCTTCAAGGCCTCCTACTCCTGAACCTGAATGGAACAAGAGTCAGGTTGTACTTGATCAACCTGCACAGCCTTGGTTCAATCAAATGGTCTCTGCTTTAAAGGATCCTCTCACATTTAATGACCTCATGGCCACTCCTATTGACTTCTCCAAGTACGTGTGGAATGGACTCAAGATAGAAAATCTCACTCAAGATATCTTGTTAGGACCTCCCTTAATTTGTTAAAAGGCACTTGCTCTAGCAGTATCGAGCTTGAGTACAACTTCCAAGAGTGCTTCAATGCTTTAACAGACAAGTTTGATTGGAACAATCCAAAAGAAGATCGTTACCCTTTTGATCTATCAAAGCCTTTTACTTTATAAGGTCCCCCAGGTCATCGAACCGTTGTTGTTGATTACTTCTTCAACAATGATCTAGAGTATTTGAAGACTTCTGATCCAAAGGTAACATACACCACATCTATTACGAAGATAAAGGCTGCTCGGTATGAGATCAAAGGAATTGAAGACATGGTCCCTACACTTTGGAGTACCATCAAGCATGCGTATGACAAAGATGTTGAAAAAGGAATCAAGCACTGGGGTGAAAGACGCAAACTATGGTACCAATCTCAGGTAAGAAAATTTTCCAAGCAAAATGTTTACTCTACTAAGGCGATTCTTGGTGTGAAGAGTGTTAGTGCGAAGAAATTGCATAGATATGGTAACTTATAAGAGATTGTGGTGAAAAGATCTAATCAACAGCTTTATAAGTTTAAAGAAGATGACTTTGTTGATCTACACCTGAACGACATTGAAGATATGCTTCTGTTAGGAATACGAAAAGTATCGGTCACTTCCAATATAGTTAGTCGTAGCTCGTAGATTAATTATATGTAAAGTTAGTAAGCTAACCGGGCCAAAGGCTCATGGAAAGCTCATGTCTAAGCCCATGGTCGGCCTTAGCATGGAGTATTTATACCCTCTCCACACATATAGAGGGTGGTTGGTTGGTTTATTTTTCACACTAAATCTAATCTTTCTTTCTTTGTTACTTTCTCTTACTAGAACCATCCTCCCATCTACTTTCTCTCTCTCTAGATTTCTATATTGTTCTTTGGTGTTATAGATACTAGTATTCTACAATTGGTATCAAGAGCCATGGAATGATTTTGCTTAGTTTTTTGTGTTTGTTTTGTTTCGTTTTATTTAACCGTATCTTTCTTCTTGTTTCTTTTGTTTGAAGCTTTTGTGTACACTAAAGGACCATTTACCTTGGTAAATATGATCTAGTATCTTTAGGATATAGGTGTACAAGCTTTGCATCAAGAAAAACATCATATTTGTTCAAATTTGTGTTCGAAAAGCTTTAGAAAGTACAAATCTTGATTTTAAATTTTTTGGCTTAAAAACCATAAAGTTTGAATTTTAAGGTACCTATATGCTTAGTAATACTTGTTGTACAAAACAATTTAGGTAAAAATGATCAAAAGTGAGTCTTTTGTGTTTTGGAAAATTTGAGTTTCGTGCAGTTGAAGGCGAATTAGCAATTTGGCATTGGAAGGCGAATTAGTAATTTGGTATTTGAAGGCGAATTAGCAACTTGGCATTTGAAGGCGAATTAGCAATTTAGCAGTTGAAGGCGAATTAGCAATTTGGCATTGCAAGGTGTTTTAACAAAGGTCTTTGCAAGGCGAGTTAACAATAGTCCTTTGAAAGGCGATTTAACAACTGTCCAAGCAAAGGCGATTTAACAACCTTCCAAGCAAAGGCGATTTAACAACCTTTCAAGCCAAGGCGAATTAACAACCTTCCAAGCAAAGGCGATTTAACAACTTGCTTTGAAAGGCAATTTAACAAATTCAAAAGGAAAATTGATTCACTTGAACTAAAATTTAAAACTCAAATTTGCTAAAAGTAAATTATACGGTTTATCTCTTTGATTTGTAAAATCCTGTGAAACATTCAATTGTCTTCCCGGTTTTATCACGACTTGTAAAATCCTGTGTAGTTTCAAGACTTACAACACTCAAAAGACAACTCACTAAAAACACAATTACTTTTAATCACCATTCGATCCACAAGTAATCTTATAACATCAAATCAACATGGATTCAATGATTCCACTTGGACAAAAGAATACTCTTGCAGAGTACCTGATACTCTCCGGTGCTGACAATCGTCCACCAATGTTGGACAAGGACCTGTATGATTCTTGGAAAAGTATAATGAAATTATACATGCAAAACATAGAGCACGGAAGAATGATACTTGAATCAGTTGAAAACGGTCCACTCATTTGGCCTACTATTGCAGAGAATGGGGTGACCAGAACAAAGAAATATGATGACTTGTCTGCTGCTGAGAAAATTCAAGCTGATTGTGATATGAAAGCAACCAATATCACTTTTTAAGGTCTACCAGCTAATATCTATTCACTTATGAATCATCACAGAGTTGCCACGTATTTATTGAAGAGAGTTCAATTACTGATACAAGGTACCTCTTTGACTAAGCAGGAAAGGGACTGTAAGTTGTATGATGCATTTGATAAGTTTACTTACATCAAGGAGGAATCACTTCATAAGTATTACTTGAGATTCACTCAGCTAATTAATGACATGAACATTTACAACATGAAAATGGAGCAGTTTCAAGTTAATACCAAGTTGAACATAATAGTAATTATTACATTAATTAACCATTTTAAACCACAATATATATATCCAGTTTTCATGTTTATAAAACCTTAAGTTGTAATTTACTCACACGTGTTAACATGAAACCAAACGTACCCTTTATAGTATCCGCTAACACCAAACACACTCCTTGTGTGTTCCTAATCCAAGCAAACGAACCCTTTGCTGTGCCCGGCTGTCCCATAACACCCCCTTGGTCATATTTACAACAGCCTAATAACGCACCCTTTGTGGGGTGGACTGTTAAGTCCAAAAACTCACCCATGTGCGTGTTTCATTAAACAAACGCACCCTCTTTGATGGAAGTACAAGCCAAACGCAGCCCTTGCTGCGGGTGTGAAGGCCAACGCGCCATTGTTAGGCTGTCACAGCCAAAACGCGCCCAAAATCGGCGGCTTGACACCTATACCCGCCCGCCACCCTTGTGTTGACTGAAATTCAAAACCAACGCCCCTAGTTGATCATAAACAACACCAAATGCCCTCTTGGGCTGTTAACAATTAAAAACCAAACACGCCGTCTTTAGTGGGTAACATCTAAACCAAACGCCCCTTGCTGTCCTCTACATTCAACCAAACACACTCTCCATCCGGTGCTTAACAAAACAAACCCGAAAAACACTCTGGATGTTCACCCATAACCACAATTCCCCTAGGGCTTGTACACAAACCAAACCAGACGCCCTTGTGTGATATAGACCCAACCCGACACACCCTAAAGTGGCTTCCAACCCGCAACCAACGCTCCTTTGCGGGCTGTCACAGCCAACACGCCCTATGTGGTCGCTCTAAACCCAACGCACACTAACAGCAAGAAACCAAAAACCACGCCTATAGCCTATAATATAGAAACCAAATACACCCTAATACTGGTGCTTATCTTCGTAACCAAACGCACCCGCTAGGAACACAAACAACCTACACGAACACCCTTGTGTGAACCCGCCAACCAATCGCAGAGTTACCCTAACTTGATGTAAATCAAAATAAACGGCACGCCTCGACTGGTGCATCAGTCACCAACCCAACGACACCTTTGTGGTTGATACCCCAACCCGACGTAACCCACTGCGGTTTTAACCAATCAAAAACGCACGCTAGTGCTTACCCTAACCACCCGAACGCACCCTTGTTGTGACGAACTTAAACCACTTCTGCTGGGCAAAACCGAAACCGCACGCACACCTAGGTGACTGTAAACGAAAACAGACACAAACAGGTGTGCAAAACCACATCTAACGCACAACCCGTCTTGGTGTTATAACGACCCAATGCACCCTATAGGTTGTTTGACAGCACAACGCAACACCTCTTGGTGGCTCGGTGGTGTGGGCAGCGCTGATGCGTGAGGGTGACTGAGGATGAAGATGATGGTGTAAGGTGTGGAGGCGGTGTCACGATGAGGAGTAGGGAGGTAGTCGGAAGGGTGAGCGGCGCGTGGTGGCGAGTGTTATAGGGGATCGAGTAGATCCGCTCATGAGGATCACATTTGGTGTTCGTCGGAAAAATCCGCCGGAAAAGTTTTCCCGGCTCGGGCCCGGTGGGTGCCGGCGCGGTGGGGGTGGCCCTGATAGTCATGAGAGGGAAGAGAGTGGTTTTAGTATTTGTGTGTTTGTATTTAGATGGAATGAAAGAAATGAAGTAAAAATATGTATATTAAATAAAATATTATATATATATAATATATAATATAATAAAATGTGACAAGTAATATAGATAAGGGTTTAAATTGTAACTTTTTATTGAAACTTCTGATACATATCGGTTTACGGACGTCGTTTGAAATTGACTAATACGGATGATTCAACCCTTGAAACTTGCGTCATTGCTTTCCGAATCATTTTTCTGATAAAAGTGAGTATTTACTTGATAATGTTTCATAAATATTTTATAACATTTAATAAAATATCTGTTATTCATTTTGTGAATCGGTTTCGTCTTGTCCGAAATAAAATGGATTAAGCTCGAGTATTCGCGTTATCAACAATGCCTTTAATTAAAAAGATGCCTAATTTTAATTTAATATTTCTTTCATAAATGAATACTGATAATTAAAAACAAAATTTAATTATTTTTGTGTGTCCGTGTTGTATATTGTTCGAAAAATGTTTGCGGTGCTGTTTTAGCCCTTTTCGGCTCGTTTCAGTCTCTCAGGGTAAAACAGAAAAGTAGTCAGGAATGCTCGTATTCCGCATCGAATTAGCTTTTAGGGTCCGAGCTTGGAAAACGTGATTTATATGGTTGTTCTTGTAATCAAGTCAACCCTAAAAGTCAAAGGTTATACACGTCATTCAAAAATTCAAAAATTCTCGGATGTTACATGCACTGGTTTGACGTCTGGTTCTTTTCTATGCTCTTCCTTTCTCTTGGACCCCCGGTCTGATCCAACGGAGGGTTCTTCATCTTTATTCTCATCATCTTGACGTCTTTTAAACGAGACAGTATCTCCATACGTGTCAAGTATGAGTTTTTTTTCACTAACGTATGAAGCCGTCACCATGCTTGTAGAAGATTATTTTGTATCGATATGATGGATTGAACTTATTACTTTCCAATTATACTATTGAGAATCTTCTTCAGCTCAAGTTCAGAAAGGTTGGCGGACTATAGCATGTGAAATGTCTTAGATTTCATTGGATGAATGAGACAAAACCTCTGCTTCGAGTTGTTCATTTACAGTCTTCTCAATTTTTGGCAAAATCTTGGAGACTTGTGCTTTAACGTCTTCTTTGACTTGATCCTTGATTATTTTCTTAATGTTGTCATCAAGTTTATTGATGAAGTCTTCATTTTCAGCTTAAGCTTCATCTCTGAGTCTGTCAAACTATAAACGAATAGCTGTTTTGACGAATTCATGCATCTTATTGGCAAGGTACGCATCAACAAAGTCGGGAATGAAGAAACTGCTGCAGCAAATTGGTTCGTTTGCTTGAATTCCGAGAAGTCGGTTTCCAAATTTTTTAGTCTATGGTTAAACCCGAATAAGAAACCAAAGTTAGAAAGATCTTGTAGGGAGGAACTTAGAACAGTTGTTAGTGTAGGAGCTGGTGTTTGTTGCAGATGTGTAATGAGAGGAATAGGTTGGTAGGAGAGGAAGTTGTTGTTGTAACGAAAGAGGATGGCTCGGCAAAAGTAGTACCGCGAACATCCTCTACCCAGAGAAGTGGACTCACACGTTAAGAGATTAAAACTATAGAGTTCACAGTACAGCGGATCTAGATCGAGGTTCATCGTGGGAGCCGGTGATGGGATGGCCGAGCAAGGCGTCAGGTGGCTGAATCAGAATAGCGCTGAGAGATGCACATCTATGCGAATACGGACATAATGCGGTCAGGGATTGGAGGGGGACCGCTTGAGCGGAGGGGGGGGGGGGGGGGGCTTGAGTCTCGGGGAGCTATAGCACTCTGATCATGATTCTGATGTCTAGCTCGCCTCTACACGCTAGTCTCTGGTAAGATGCAAGTTTGTATATGAGTCGCACACACTCTGGACAATGGCAGTGCAAGATCGTCACTGCTGGATGCACATACGGCACATCATCGCTACACACACCGCACTTGTAGAAGACAGACAGAATTCACACCATAGTCGCCTATGTGCGTGATAACATGATATCCACGTAGGATAGATGTTGGTGGTCCATCTAAGGCAGTCTCTAGCGCGTCGGTATCATTCTACAAATCGAGTAGATCACGCTAAGAGGACACTTACCATATAGTCCGCAGGTGCAATGCTGCTCACTCTATACTCATGTAGTGTTCATGCTGTTTCTCGCGCCTGATCTGGAATGTCTATTGATCTAGGGGCACAGCGATGACATATCACACGATGACGAGAGGTATGGGGCCTTTTGCAGTACTCGACTATCATACTTGTGGGAGTTATATGGACTCTCGACAGCTCGAGGGCTGAGAGAACAACGTGCTTCTTTGCACGTGGGAGAGTCTCTAGGGATCTGTATAAGTATCAGTGGTTAGGATTCTGCAAAATCTATGTGTGATGAGCTGACTAGTCGTCACTAGAACACACGTCATCTGTTGATGTAACGTGAGAGGAGGAGGTCTTGCACGTTCAGCAACTCTATAGGTTACCTGTGTAGATCATCGTTTAGCCAGTCGATAGATCTCTAGCTCTATCTCATTGTCGCGGAGAGCAGTAGTCGAGTTATCCTTTCAGTGTGTATATCACTCAGTTGTGAGAGTCTAGAGCATCTATCAATCACACACACACGGTGTAGAGAAGCTGAGGGTCTGGTTAAGAAGTAGAGAGCTGTCGGTCAGTCGATGAATCATTCTGTTAGCGTGGCTAAGGTGATGAAGTGGGGGGTATGCGAATCGGATCGATCGGCTTGTCAGCGTGAGTGTGAGCATTAGTCCGAAGAGAAGGATAGTGCTCCATGCGAATCAGATTGCTCTAGGAGGTGTCCCGGGTGGTAAAGGATGCGGGGAGACGACTGTATATCAGAGAGGTTCCTCGATGCTGGTACCGGTGAGCGCGCGCTGGCGGTGTGGAGGAGCTGGTGATGGATTGTATAAGTGCTGCTCGTTGTAGCCGAGGCTCATTTGTTTAGCAGCGTTGTGATAAGGTATCCTCCGAGATAGCACTGGTAGACCTTAGAGGTGAGGGAATACTGTCAGTGGGTGTGCGTGCTGTCATTGGAAGTTTGCTAGTTTATTATATAGTGGCTTATTATGTTGGGGGACTTTGAGGTGAAGTCTTGAATCTTGTTGCATTTAGCAGGTTGGGAGTCAGATAGTGTGCTGATCAAGATGCCTGTTTCTTATTCTTAACACTAGGGTGTGCTTTGAGTTTTGAGGAGTAGGCAGCTCTGTAAGCAATGGCATAGTGTACTCGTGATTGTATGATTGCAGAGAGGAGCTTATGGATGAGTAGCTTATAGTGAGAGTAGCGAACATAGGGTTCATCGCTGGGCGATAATGACACCATATAGTTGGTAGGTATCCTCATGGCTTGGATACAGAGCCTTTATCATGTGTGAAAGTTGGGTTAGTCCCTGGAAAAGTGCCCAATTTACGCCTGTTTCTGTTTTCTTCTGAGAATGATGAATCCATTGTCATAGAAGAAGTTGACGATGACCTTGTTGAGAAGCGAGGTAGGTACATCTCATTACTCCTCATCACATTCTTGTTCTCTAATGATAAACGAAGAGTCCTCCCACAGAAGGTAGGCATAGTCGACATGTGGCTTCTTACGGTAACATGCCCCCAAAGAATGTGAGCGTGAGATAGTCGAAAGACTGACATAAATCGGTAGCTTTTTACCACTCGCGTGACATTTGTGATGACTGCAGCAAATGAACTCTAGGGTATATGATGCAGCTTGTTTGGACTGATTGGTGACAATCGTTAAGTGGCGGCACCAATAATCTCGTCCACTATGACCAAGATGCTCTGAGAAACTTGAGAATTTTCCTCTATACAAATGGTGGTAGTTCTTGAATTGCTAATCAGGGAGTTTAGGGCATATTTGAAGCAATCTCTAAGTAATCAAGATTCATATATGTTTTACCGTGGCTTATTGTTCATCTTGAAAAAATATAGTGGTTATGAATGTATAGTGGCCCAAAACTCTGCATGTATATTTCTAAACATTCCGCTGTGATTTGAATGCCTTTTTTAAAAGGGAGTGAGTTTCAAAACCATCATACACCACTGAAGAGTTGCTTCTTATTGGGTCTGAAGCTTATCAAGAATACTTTTGTCAATCTGAGTCTTGGCAAAGCAGACTAAAGCGACATCCAATGCAATTTGTTGATCTCATTTGGATGTCCATGGTTTCTGCTTAAGAAAGAATCAATAACATTATTTATATAACCAAGTTATTATAACTATATAGACCTTTTATGTAAAGCACTTTTGTTTTATCATGATGTGAGAAATTTCCTTAAGCTATTAGGACCTTGAAGAACATTTAGCACTGAAAGATCAATTCCTTTGAATGGCATAACTTAGATAGACTTAATATGCTTAAGGGATTAAGGCAACATCTTCTACCAATTTAAAATCATTGTCTTTCTAACTAGTAGTAGAAAAGTAGATAACCTAAGGTCTATTAGGTTAAACCGTTTATTCAACATTGCTATTAAGCCCAATTTTTAACTTGAAATAGATAGCATAATTTAACCAATATTAATTACATGCTAAGTAAGTTTTAATTTGCCTCAACTTGGTAATTTTGATACTTAATGTGTTTATGGTCGAAATCTATTAGATCGGTTTCCTTAAAGATTTCACTAATAGTTCCTTAGTCCTACACAAATCTTCTATATCATTTCCCTTGATGAGAAAATCTAGATCAAGTCCTTAGAACCATGTCCAGATCGGGTCTCCCATAGTTGTCTGACTAGTTCGGTTCTAAAGAAACGACTAATAGGTCCCTTAACAAAAAATGTACAGATCGGTTCATTAAGGATTTTGACTAGATCGGGTTATTAAGAATTTGACTACGATCGGATCCTCACTAATTTGATTAGTTTTTTGGTTTCCCCAAAGGGTCTTGACTAGACAAAAAAAAAATTTGGTTCCTAAGGTAAAAACCAATAGATCGGGTCCTTAAAGAAACGAGTAGATCGGGTCATTAAATGTGTTGATTAGTTCGGTTCCCAAAGTGTCTTGACTAGATTGGTTCCTTAAGGAAAACCACTAGATCGGGTCTCAAATGTTTTAACTAGATCGGTTCCTAAAGAGACTTGATTAGATCGGTTCCTAAATAGACTTGACTAGATCGGTTCCCAAAGGAACTTGACTAGTTCGGGTAATCACTCATAAAACTTCACAAACATGATTTTTTTGCAAATGAGATAATCATTTATATCATTTTCGATTGTTTGAGCAACATTTATAAGCACTTTGCACATAGAATCATTATACTAACAACAACGAAAAAGCATACACGATTAAATCGAGCAAGAACACAAACAATCTTTCAAGATTATACTTGTTTATGCATGTTAAGACATTCTAACTCATTCAAGAGAGATAAAATTGATTCCCAAAACTTTATCCACTAACAATAATCATCCTAATCAAAAAACCCAAAATAGGCGAACATAAAATCAACCATAAATCATTGATATGTTAATGGCGAACAAAACTGAATTAAACGAGTGATTATTACACCTAAACGAACAAAATCTTACAATCAATTTAAGTATTTATAGAGTTTTGATTTTGAGGATCCCTAAATCAATTTTTAGGGTTTTCAACTTCAAATCAGTGTAAAATCTTAATTCTTTTAAGATGTGAGTTGTTTAAGATGTAATGAACACGTTTCTTTTATACCTTAATGCATAAAATCAACAAGAGATGGAAGAATGGAGATGACGATTCGAGTGTTGGTGAGGGAGGGAAAAATAAAGTTTATATGTGTGTTTGTGTGTGCAGGGGACGGGGTGGGGTGGGTGGGGTTATTAACAAAAATTCGATTTTAACACATTTGGCCCTTCAAGTTTCATAACCCTTTTACTTTTCAATTTTAAGTTTTATAAGGCATATAAAGTTTAACATATGGCACATTTAGTCCTTAATGTTTTTAACTAAAAATACCTAGAAACTTATATTTGCACTTCACTCCTTAAAGGCATAAACACATAACATATAAGGCACATGAAAGCTAAGCTCAATTATCTTTCCTTAACAAATGATATTCAGTTATTGTTTAAAACCTTTTTTTCCATTGAGAACTACATTATTATATGAAGAAGATATTTGACATTTTCTCTCCCTCAAACAATGACCTATTTTTTACTTAAAGAGTTGTAGTCGTTGTTTAAGAAGTCGAATGTCTTTGAAAAAGTATTTTCTGATATATCAATGGTATATCTTTGAAAAACAAACACCAAAATAAGATTTCTCTTATTTTCACACATAAGCGCACTGACGCGTACACTTATGGAAATATAGGAAGCACGGGTTGTAATGCAAAGTAATCACAAGCATTTGGCATGGACATAAAAGTTAACCATGCCCTAGAATAAATTCTCGTTGAGAGTTCAAAGTCTCCCTTTTTTGACAGAAAACTGCCTTTAAGATGATGAGCGGGGTTGCTATCTGAAATAATAGCAAGCCATTTGGCATGTTTTGAGAACATTTGGAACTTCTGCTCGAACTTCATTTACAGCCTCGTATCGTTATTAAATGACATTTTTAAGACCGTAAATGTTATCGATTTTCAGAAAACATGCCATTATTACCTCTTTTTATATTTTTCTCATTTTTTAATTTTTTCTTTGGTTTTATGAATTTTATATTTTTGTATTTTGTTTTTATAAAAAATTTCTAAAAATGAAAAATCTTTTTGGTTTTTATGGTGTGTAATATATATATATATATATATATATATATATATATATATATATATATATATATATATATATATATACAAGATATTTGAATAAGTACCACCACTATTCTTCAGCTTCATCTGCCAAGTGTTTAAGTGTCTCAGGCGTAAAACTTTGCATTCCCAGCTTGTTGATAAGAAATTCAATTCTTTCTCTGCATAGGGCTTTAGTAAAGATGTCCGCTAGTTGATACTCCGTGTTGACAAAGTAAAGCTCTACTACTCCATTCTCCACTTGCTCTTTGATGAAGTGGAATCTGATGTCAATATGCTTTGATCGAGAATGTTAAACATTGTTGCAGCATAAGGCAATAGCGCTTTTGTTATCACAGTACATTGGAATTTTATTGAATCCAAGGCCATAGTCGGTAAGTTGTGATCTCATCCAAAGGATTTGAGCACAACAGCCAGACATAGCAATATATTCAGCTTCTGTACTGGATATCGCAGCGCTTTTCTACCTTTTTGATGACCAGCTAACAAGTCTGTCTCCCAATAATTGCATACATCCAGAAGTACTTCGTCTAGTATCTTGGCAACCCGCGTGATCAGCGTCTGCATAAGCTGTTAGAGCAATAGAAGAATCCTTTGGATCCTAAAGTCCCCTGATTTACGGTTCCTAAGTTATTTAAAAGATCCATTTACAGCATGGAGGATGCTTTCTCGTAAGCCTTTGCCTGAAAACCGGCACACACATGCATACAGCAAATGTTAGGTCTGGTCTACTAGCTGTAAGATACATAAGGGTGCCAATCATTCCATGATAGTGTGTAGCATCTACGGCTTTCCCTTGTGTATCTTCATCCAGTTTGTATTTCTCCACCATGGGAGTATCCACGGGGTCACTAGATTCCATACCATATTTCTTCAAAGATACACTATAGCATATTAGAACAAGGATTAAAAATATGCTCTGGGACTTTGTGAAATTGTAGTCCCTAGAAAAAATGAATATTATTTGCCCGATCATCGACATCTTAAACTTTGAACACATTATTTTTGAAAATTGGTCACATAATTCAGGTGTAGTAGACGCAAAGATTATATCATCAACATAGATTTATATCAGGAGAATATCTTTGCCTTGTCTTCTTATGAACAATGTGGCATCCATTGTTCCTTTAGAGATTCCTGATAATAGAAACTTGTCGACAATAGATTGTACACACATTTGCTGGAGCATATTTCAACCCACTAATATTCTTCTTAAGCTTGTACACATGATTCGGATTGTCTTGATCTACAAACCCGTTCGGTTGACTGACAAAAACTTCTTCACGCAAAATGTCGTTCAAGAATGCCCGTCTTAACATCCATTTGATAGACGTTCAATAATTCATGAGAAGCACATAAGTTAGAAAATTCGAATAGCATCAAGTTCTAGCCACAAGCAAAGGATTCCTCAAAAACAATTCCCCTCTGCTTGAGACGTAACCACCAGCAACCAAAACGATCACTTGATCTTAAGAATTCCTCCCATTTCATCAAGTTTTACCTTATAAATCCATTTTAAAGTAATGACCATCACTTTATCTGGACGTGGAATGAGTTCCCAGACTTCAAGACGTTCAAATTCATGTAGCTCCTCTTGCATTGCTTCAATCCAACATGCTTGAGTTAATGCGTCTTTTATAGTATCTTTGTTCAACTGAATGGAGAAAGGCATCGTTTTAAAGTAACAAAATAGAAGCTTGTTTTCATGAGTTGGAGTCTTGTGGAAACAGGTCTTTCAAGTTCACCGATGATGTTTTCTAAAGGATGATCCTTGGTCTATTTGGTAACGTGTTCTGAGTTAGGAGTAGCAGTATGCACAACAGTAGGAATAACATCTGAAGAAGATGATGCTTCAGAATCATTTTCTAGAATTGGAATACCAAAGAACGGATCGTTATTCATGTGTGCAACATCTAAGTCATGATTTTCTACTTCAACATCGTTAGGAATGACAGGAGATTGAGTTTCGGGTGTTGTTTGAGAGTTACTAGGTGATGGTGTATCTTGATCAACAGTTGTTGAGGAAGGTGAACCGGTTGATGCAGTTGGTTCTGGAGAAACTACTTCAGGAATTAGAGCAATGACTTCAGGGGCTGGGTGATCAACACTAGGTGGAAGAGTGAGTAATTCATCAAACAGCAGTTGAAACAAAAGATCCTAATTAGTTCTTAAATGTGGTACAAACAATGTTGAAGGAGGAGGGTTTGGCATGAGTCTTGAACTGATTATTACAGGAGTCATTTCATGAAGTGCGGGTCTTAAACAGCTGTGTTCAGAAGCCATCGCAGTCAGGAAGAGCTCATAAAAGCACATGTATTGTCTCAATGATTCGTCTAGTACATCGGTTGTAAATTCGAAATGCTTTCTTTGTGGGTGCATAGCCAATGAAAATATCAATATCAGCTTTTGGTTATAACTTGCCCAAGTTCTCGTTATCGTTTGTCGGATAACAAAGTGCACCAAATACATGGAAGAATGATAAGTCGGGAAGTTTGTCATGCAAAAGCTCATATGGTGTTTTGTTGTGACGAAGACGTATGACGGAACGATTTTGGGTATAACATGCGTAGCAACCTACTTCGCCATCTGACAGAATTAATGGAGCTTTTTGAGCATAAAACACAATGCGCGAGCAAAGCTTCCAATTAAGCATATACGTGTACTTCTTTCAACGACACTATTTTTCTGTGGAGAGCGAGCAACCGGTGTTTCATGAGAGATGCCAACCTTCTCATAATATTCCTGTAAAGTTTGATTAACAAATTCAGTTCCATTATCTGTTCTGATTCTTCAGATAGGCACTTTAAGCCGCACTTAGATCATCTTGAGAAACTTAATTATGAAATCTGGAGCTTCATCTTTTGACCTTAAGAACTTAACCCATGTAAATCGAGAGTAATAATCGATAATGACGAGGATGTACTTCTTTCCATTAACACTTGCAACACGCATTGGTCCACAAAGATCCATGTGCAAAAGATAGAGTTTTTTTTGTTGGGTCTCAGATTTTAGTTTTGTGGGGTTTCTTTCCTTACTTTTGCCCATTGCACATGCAGAACACAGATGGTCCTTTTCAAACTTTATCTTAGGAAGACCTCGAACAAGACCATGTCTAGCTAAATGGTTGATTGCACCAAAGTTCAGATGAGATAGATGTCGGTGCCATGGCCAGGACTTAGTCTTTGAGGCCTTTGACAAGAGACATATAGGAGAGGACGCCATCATATCTTTAAGAGACAGAGTATATAGATTGTTGCCTTGAGATCCAGTCAATAGATCAACACCTTCTAGATTACAAAGAAGCAGGTGTGTATGACGAAAAATCAACTTCAAGTCGAATCACAGAATTGCCTAATAAGAAATAAGTTTGTTGTACAATTCCTTCACTACGTAATAGAGAGTATAAGTAAACCGAAACCACAAAAAAACACCCATCGCGGAAAAAAAAAAAAACTAAACGCGCCCGGTCACACACCAACCCCACTCACCACAAAAAAAAAAAACCAAAAAAAAAAAACCCCAAAACCGGAACCCCACTCCCTAACCACCCAAACCCTCCAAACACACCCCCACCACCACCAAAAAAAAGAACTAACGAAGTCACAAACAGCAACAACACCGGAAACCACAAAAACAAAAAACAGAAAAAAACCCCAAACATAAAACAACCCAAACAACCAAAAAACAAAAAAAAACAAACAAAAAAACACAACCCAAACCTTTCCCTCTCCTTCCCAAAAAAAAAAAAAAAAAAAACCAAACATCGCAAACAAAAAAAAAAACCTTCCGTACCAAAAAAACATAGTAAACCCTTGATATCGTAACATTCCCAATCTGATAATCACCATATCCCAATATCTTTGCCACGTGATCATTTCCGAATTTGATAGTACCCAAAAATTTATTGACGAAATTGGTGAGCTGAGAGCGATCTTCGGTCATATGCTTGGAGCAGCCGAAGTCCAAATACCAGAGAACAATTTGGACGACATGCATTCATCGAGAGAGGAAGATGGAACATCAAAAACTATGGATCCCCAAGATTGACTGGGTTCCTTTTTGTTAGCAGTTACAGATTTAAAAACCTTAGATTTGCTAGCAGGAACATTAGTTTTAGATTTCCTAGGTTTCCGTGAGTAAACCAATGTTACGACGGGTTTAGGTATTTCATTATCTAGAACAGTTAGTTTCCTAAGGGGCACTTCAGTAGTTGTGGTAATCCTAGTTAAAGGGCACGCATTTCCTACTATAGTGAAGGTCTGACCAATAGGTCTCCAGATGTATCCAATATTTGTAAACACCTTTCCTGTTGGTTTCCAAAATTTTCTCTTTGAACTTTTCTTAATAGATTTAGATTTTACACGAGTATTCATATTATTGATAAAATTAAGAACACACAAATCATGATTATCAGAAAGCATACAACCATTACACTTAACATATTTAAGTTCAAAATTCGCATTAAGCTTGGAATACTGCACATTATCGGTTCCTTTAGGTGCAACAACACCGTCTTTATTTTTCAAACTAGATTTAACTTTATTATGGTGGGCTTCTACTTTATTCTTCTGAGTACTACTTGGTGTTTGTTGAATCTTATCTTTCTTTGTATTGCCTGAAGGATATGATCCGCTAGCACTAGTAGACGGTTTTACTCCTGTAGAAGACAACATAGGTTTGTTAAAAACTAGGTTTAATGTTGAGGCTGTTTTGTGATTGTGTTTCCTGAGGATGTGACGGGCTTAGTAAATCTAACTCTTTTGTCCTTGTTCTTTGGGGTCACGGCCACTAATTTTCCATCAGTTTTGTTGATACTAGGGCAGGTTTTATTGATGTTTGTAAGCAACTCCTGAATTAGTTTAGCATACCTACAGACAGATTCTAAGGAATGATCTAGTGGATATTTTGATTTAACCTGTTCAACTAGATCCATAAGAACGGTAGTTTCTTCCTAAGTGTGCTTAATATAGGCAGAGTGGGCTGTCTTTTTATTCAACAATTTAGGGGTTATTGGTTCCACATCAATCTCAAGCATCTCCACCTAAACTCTCAATTTATCAGTCTGATGGCGAGTTTATCTAACTAATCATACTCTTCTAACTTGTAATGATGAAGCTTGCGTATCTATAGTAATTCTTTAATAGTAGATGTGCAACACGTTCGATTATTAATACACAGTAATAGTAATGCAGAAAACATCAAATCACTCATTGACTGTTATATAAGACACTTAGTAGTGACAGAGTAGACCTGACATATCACCAATGGTTATGAAGATGAGTGGAGATGGACGACAACACTAAAGTTTCGATATGATGTGTGTGAGTGTGATGAGGTCTGGAGTCGACAATGAAGCAGTCTATAGATGTGTGTTGAGGTGTGTGGCCGTGGGGTTACAGTTAACGGTAGGAAAATCAGTTTAACAGGGTGGACGTGGATTGGGTTTATGGCTACCCAAATCAAGTTACAACTATAACGCCAGTTATTAAACATTCATCTAATGTTTAATCACTCTCTTCTAACAAGGCATACGTCTAAGTTCCCTATATCAACACTACTGATCTCTTACAATCTTATACACTTATTTCATAGATAAGGCCTATAATCAGAGTTTTTTACATACATCAGAGGGTACACGAACCCATTTAGTCACATTCATGAGCTGTTACTAACTTAAAAATACCTAGAAAACTTAATATTTGCACTTCACACCTCTAAAGCAAAAACACATAACATATAAGGGCACATGAAAGCTCAGCTCAATTAGATTTCTTTCCTCCTTAACAAATGAGATTCAGTTCTCCTACTCCTAAAACCTTTTTTTTCCATTGATACTCATATTATTATGAAAAGGATATTTGACATTTTCTCTCCCCTCAAACAAAGACCAAATTTTTTACCTTAAAGACACACACACAGAGCTGAGTTGGAGTTAATGAAAGTCGAAATGTCTTTGAACACATATTTTCTGATATATCAATGTGAGCGAGTCCTTGAAACAACAATCTCTCACACCAAAATAAAATTCTCTTATTTTCACTAACATAAGCGCACAGACGCGTAAACTTATGGAAATATAGGAAGCACGGGTTGTAATGCAAAGTAATTCACAAGATCATTTGCATTGTCAGAAAGTAAGACCATGCCCGAGAGAAAAATTCTCCAGATGGAGAGCGGTCACATTTCCCTTTTGACAGAATACTTGGCCTTTAGAGATGATGATCGGTGGTTGCTAAATCTGTAAATAATAGCAACGCCCTTGTTGGCATGTTTTGAGAACATTTTGGACTTTCTGCTCGAACTACATTTCAGCCCTCGTATCGTTATTAAATTGAGACAATTTTTAAGACCGTAAATGTTATGATTATCAGAAAACATGCCATTATTACCTCTTTTATATTTTTCTCAATTTTTTAATTTTTTCTTTGGTTTTAATAATTTATATTTTGTATTTGGTTTTTATAAAACATTTTCTAAAATGAAAAATTCTATTTGGTTTTCTTATGGTGTGTAATATAAATATATATATATATATATAAATAATATATATAGTATATCTAGATATATAATTAAATATATAATATTTGAATAATTTCCACCACTATTCTTCAGCTTCATCTATCAACTGTTTTAGTGTCTCAGGCGTAAAAACATTGCTATTCCCAGCTTGTTGATAAGAAATTCAATTCTTTCTCTGCATAGGGCTTTAGTAAAGATGTCCGCTAGTTAATACACCGTGTTGACAAAGTAAAGCTCTAACACTCTATACTCACTTGCTCTTTGATAAAGTGGAATCTGATTCAATATGCTTTGATCGAGAATATAAACATTGTTGCAGCATAAGGCAATAGCGCTATTTTGTTTATCACAGAACCATAGGAATTTTATTGAATACCAAGCCATAGTTGGTAAGTTGTGATCTCATCCAAAGGATTTGAGCACAACAGCCAGACATAGCAATATATTCAGCTTCCGTACTAGATATCGCAGCGCTTTTCTGCCTTTTTGATGACCAACTAACAAGTCTGTCTCCTAATAATTGCATACATTCAGAAGTACTTCGTCTAGTATCTTGGCAACCCGTGTGATCAGCGTCTGCATAAGCTGTTAGAGCAATAGAAGAATCCTTTGGATACTAAAGTCCCTGATTTACGGTTCCTCATAGGTATTTAAAGATCCTTTTTACAGCATGGAGGTGCTTTTTGGTAGGCTTTGCCTGATACCGGGCACACATGCATACAGCAAATGTTAGGTCTGGTCTACTGATTGTAAGATACATAAGGGTGCCTATCATTCCACGATAGTGTGTAAGAATCTACGGCTTTCCTTGTGTATCTTCATCCAGTTTGGATTTCTCCACCATGGGAGTATCCACGGGGTCACTAGATTTCATACCATATTTCTTCAAAGATTCTAGAGCATATTAAATAAGAAATGGATTAAAATATGGTCTCTGGGACTTTGTGAAATTTGTAGTCCTAGAAAAAAATGATATTTTGCCCATCATCGACATCTTAAACTTTAACACATTATTTTTGAAAATTGGTCACATAATTCAGGTGTAGTAGACGCAAAAGAATAAATATCTTCAACAAAGAATTTATAATCAGGAGAATATCTTAGCCTTGTCCTTCTTATGAACAATGAGGCATCCATTTTCCTTTAAGAATTCCTGAAGAGTAGAACTCGACAATAATTTTACCACACGCGTGGAGCTTTATTGTCAACCCATAGAGAGTCCTTCTATAGCTGTCACATATATCGGAATGTCTTGAACTACAAACCCGATCGGATTTACTGACAAAAACTATCTTCACGCAAAATGAGTCAGTTCAAGAATGCCGTCTAAACATTCAAAGTTGATAGACGTTCATAAAGACATGAGAGCCATGCAAATGTGAGGACAATTTCGAAAAGCAACAAAGATCTAGCCACTAAAGCAAAGGATTCCTCAAAATCAATTCGCCACTGTTCGACGGTAACCACTAGCAACCAAACAAACCTAGTTCATAAGAATATCCACCCATTCATTCAAGTTATTTACCATATAAAACCATTTTAAAGTAATGACCATCACTTTATCTGACGAGAATGAGTTCCCAACTTCTAGACGTTCAATTCATGTAGCCTCCTCTTGCATTGCTTACAAACCAACATGCTTGATTTAATGCGTCTAATAGTTCTTTTGGTTCAACTGATGTAGAAAGGCACGTATAACAAAATAAAGCTAGTTCAAGGATTTGAGTCATGTGGAAACAGGTCCATTCAAGTTCACCGATGATTGTTTTCTAAAGGATGATCCTGGCTATTTGGTAACGTTTACTGAGTTAGGAGTAGGCAGTAATGCACAACAGTAGAATAACATCTGAAGAAGATATGCTTCATAATCATTTTCTAGAAATTGAGATACCAAAGAAACGGGATCGTTATTCATGTTGCAACATCAAAGTCATGATTTTCAACTACAACATCGTTAGGAAAGGACAGGAAGAATTGAGTATCGGAGTTGTTTGAGAGTTACTAGGTGATGGTGTATCTTGATCAACAGTTGTTGAGGAAGGTGAACCGGTTGATGCAGTTGGTTCTGGAGAAACTACTTCAGGAATTAGAGCAATGACTTCAGGGGCTGGGTGATCAACACTAGGTGGAAGAGTGAGTAATTCATCAAACAGCAGTTGAAACAAAAGATCCTAATTAGTTCTTAAAAGTGAACAAAACAATGTTGAATGGAGGAGGGTTTGGCAAGATATTGAACAGATTATTACAGGAGTCATTTCATGAAGTGCGGGTCCTGAACTGCTGTATTCAGAAGCCATCGCATTCAGCACATCAAAATCTACATGTATTGTCTCCAAGATTCGTCTAGTACATCGGTATAAAAGTCGAAATGAGCTTCTTTTGGGTGCATAGCCAATGAAAATATCAATATCAGCTTTTGGTTGTAACTTGCCCAAGTTCTCGCTATCGTTTGTCGGATAACAAAGTGCACCAAATACATGGAAGAATGATAAGTCAGGAAGTTTGTCATGCAAAAGCTCATATGGTGTTTTGCCGTGACGAAGACGTATGACGGAACGATTTTGGGTATAACATGCGGTAGCAACTACTTCTGCCCATAAGAATAATGGAGCTTTTGCATAAATCAACAATGCGCGAGCAGCTTCAATTAGCATACGATTACGTCTTTCAACGACACTATTTTTCTGTGGAGAGCGAGCAACCGGTGTTTCATGAGAGATGCCAACCTTCTCATAATATTCCTGTAAAGTTTGATTAACAAATTCAGTTCCATTATCTGTTCTGATTCTTCAGATAGGCACTTTAAGCCGCACTTAGATCATCTTGAGAAACTTAATTATGAAATCTGGAGCTTCATCTTTTGACCTTAAGAACTTAACCCATGTAAATCGAGAGTAATAATCGATAATGACGAGGATGTACTTCTTTCCATTAACACTTGCAACACGCATTGGTCCACAAAGATCCATGTGCAAAAGATAGAGTTTTTTTTGTTGGTGTCTTCAGATTTAGTTTTGTGGGGTTTCTTCTTACTTTTGCCCATTGCACATGCAGAACACAGATGGTCCTTTTTCCAAACTTTATCTTAGGAAGACCTCGAACAATCCATGTCCTAGCTAAATGTTGATTGAACCAAAGTTCAGATGAATAGATGTTCGGTTGCCATGGCCAGACATTGTCTATGAGGCCTTTGACAAGGAGACATATTAGAGAGGACGCCATCATATCTTTAAGAGACAGAGTATATTGAATTGTTGCCTTATCCAGTCAATAGAATAACATCCTTCTAGAAAAACGAATGAAGCAGGTGTGTTACGAAAATTCAAACTTCAAGGTTCAATCACAGAATTGCCTAATAGCAGAAAAGTTGTAGTCCAAGTCCTTCTACGTAAGAAAGTAAAAAACCCACCCAAAACCCCAAAAAAACAGCGCACCCCCCACGACAAACAAAAACCCAACCCCCTCAACCCCCGCCCACAACGAAACGCCCCTTAATATCCATAAATTCCCAATCTGATAATCACCATATCCCAATATCTTTGCCATGTGATCATTTCCGAATTTGACAGTACCCAAAAATTTATTGACGAAATTGGTTAGTTGAGAGCGATCTCCGGTCATATGCTTGGAGCAGCCGGAGTCCAAATATCAGAGAACAATTTGGATGACCTGCATTTATCAAGAGAGGAAGATGGAACATCGGAAACTATAGATCCCCAAGATTAACTGGGTTCCTTTTTGTTAGCAGATACAGATTTAAGAACTTTAGATTTGCTAACAGGAACATTAGTTTTAGATTTCCTAGGTTTCCTTGAGTAAACCAATGTTACGACAGGCTTAGGTGGTTCATTTTCTAGAGCAGTTGGTTTCCTAAGGGGCACTTCAGTAGTTGTGGTAATCCTAGTTAAAGGGTATGCATTTCCTACTATAGTGAAGGTCCGACCAGTAGGTATCTAGATGTATCTAATATTTGTAAACACCTTTCCTGTTGGTTTCCAAACTTTTCTTTTTGAACTTTTCTTAACTGATTTAGATTTTACACGAGCATTCACATTATTGATAAAATCAAGAACACACATATCATGATTATCAGAAAGCATGCAACCATTACACTTAACACATTTAATTTCAGAATTCGCATTAAGCTTGGAATGCTGCACATAAGCAGTTCCTTTAGGTGCAACAACACAGTCTTTATTTTTCAAACTAGATTTAACTTTCCTAGGGTGGGCTTCTACTTTATTCTTCTGAGTACTACTTGGTGTTTGCTGAATCTTATCTTTCTTTGTATTGCCTTAAGGCTGTGATTTGCTAGTACTAGTAGACGGTTTTACTCCTGTAGAAGACAACATAGGTTTGTTAGAAACTAAGTTCGATGAAGAAGAGGTTTTTGTGTTTGTGTTTCCTGAGGATGTGACGGGCTCAGTGAATCTAACTCTTTTGTCCTTGTTCTTTGAGGTCACAGCCACTAATTTTCCATCAGTATTGTTGATACTAGGGCAGGTTTTACCGATGTTTGTAAGCAACTCCTGAATTAGTTTAGCATACCTACAGGCAGATTCTAAGGAATGATCTAGTAGATATTTTGATTTAACCTGTTCAACTAGATCCCTAAGAACGGTAGCTTCTTCTTAAGTGTGCTTAATATAGGCAGAGTGAGCTGTCTTTTTATTCAACAATTTAGGGGTTATTGGTTCCACATCAATCTTAAGCATCTCTAGATCAATAGTGTGTTTCGTAACAGCGTTATCAACTAGATCTTTTCCTTTAAGTTTCTTTAAATCATCCTTGAGAGCTGTAATTACCAAAACTTTTTCCTGAAGACTAGCATTTAATCACGATTTCCACAGCTTTAGATTGACTTGATTAATTAAATCATCACATTGTTCATATTGATTGAATTCGTGCTGGTTTCATCGCTCATAAAGCTGCTTATAATGTCTGTTTTAAATCTCAATATCTCAGCAATAAGCTTTGACACCCTATGATCCAATTCAATATTTATTGTTTCAATCTCTTCTAAGTCCTTTTTAATCTTATCCTCATTCATTTTTCCACTTAGAGATTTAATTCTCTCTTTCAACTTCTTTATGACCGTGTCTTTCTCTTGGGACTGAGCTTTCAATTCATTTAATTCAAACAATTGATCAAAACTTGGAACACTTTGATTTGAAACAGAATTTGACCCTTTGAAAAATTTACTGATTAAGTGAGTATCAATTTTTCTAAGAGAATGCAAGATGTTTTTCAAGAGTGGTAAAACTTTTGAACATTTTATCGTAAATCTATTTTTCAATGAAATCCTTTGTTGAGAAGCTCAGTCTTAAGTTTTAGACACTTTTCACATTCATGCACATTCATGCACATTCACAGAAGCATTATCTATAGAAGAAATCATAATTATGTTCGCAATATCTTTGTTAATGTCATGTTCCAAGAGTCGTTCGTTTTCGTTCAAAACTTTATTCATTTTAACTTCAAACATTTTTGACTCTAAACGATATTGTTTCCACACCTGTTTCCATTGATGAAAAGACATTTTGGACTTCAGAAAGTTCATCAATCAATAATGTGATAGAATATAAATAAGTCCATCAGAGCTTTTACAAAATGGAATTATTTCATCCTGAAACAAGCTTATGTATGTACGAAACCCACACGAGCCCAAAGTGATAGTTTGGCCGTGGTTCTTTGTTGAACAACGCACTCATAACCACAATTGAACGGTTGTTAAGTTTTTCAAACTCGATTAAACCATGCTGACTTACAAAGATTAATGAAGTTCTTTTGGAACCTCAAATTTAGTAGGTCTACTAGAAAGAGTGGGTTCTGGAGAATTCACGGACTTCTGAGACCAAAAGGCCTGTTCAGCAGATAATTCAGTTTGTGGAACAAATCGTGTTTCAAAATCTTGAGAAAGTTGATTAAGAATAGCATAATCGACTGGTGTAATATTAACTTTCTTTTCTAACATCATAGGATCTTGTTGTTTTAAAAACATTCTTGAAAGACTCTCTTCAGCAAGCATTAGGGTCTCTTTGGAGTCAGGAATCACAATAGCACTCGTATTCTTAATGACATTACCATCATAAAGCTTTGGTTCCAACTACTGAGCTTTCTTCATATAAAAAGGATTTTGAAAACCTAGAGCTTGTTTAGTGGTATGATCATAGAAAAACTAAGGTTTCATCAACACGTGAACAATTTATGCAGATTGATCTCTTTTAAAAACAATATTATCTAGCTGTTTGATCTTATTTTCTAACGCAATCTCTCTATCGATGTTCCTAGATTCGTCTTTCTTTCTTTAAAATCATTTTTGCGACGATTAACTGTTTGCATTACAATATTCCTTTTCTTTAAAATATTAAAAGAGTTTGTTTAAGACATCATCGTCTACAGACTATGCACTTGAATCTGAAATGTTATCATTACTCCTTAAATCAACATTTTGTCCTTCTTTCAAAACTTTAACTTGTTCCTTATATCTTTCAAGCTCAGCAGTTAAAGTATCATTGACACTTTTATTGTCCAGATTTATCTTGGTACAATTAACTACTTGTGTTTTCAGTTGTTCAATCACTGATAATATTAGTGCATCTTGTTGTACAAAAGAGTTAAAAGTCTAAACAGCCGCCTATTGTGATTCAATCACATACTGAGAATAAGGAATGATATTGCTATCACTGGTTATTTTAGTCTCTGAATGGTTCACAACATTCGACTGTTCAGAAGACGACATCTCCTGCACAGTTTGATTAATCATATTATTATTTACATTATCTTGATTGTATACCTCAGCGAGAGCATCTGAACCATAATGAGATGAATTCACCATGAGAGCAACTTTGGCAGTGTTAAGTTCATCACAATCAGAGTCATATGCATCCAAATCATCGGCTTGATAAGCAGCATTGTGGGTAATGACAGTCTGTGTGGCTTGACCTTCTGCAATTCTTGGATCTGCCAAAAATGCTAGTTCCTCCTCATGTATAATTTGACCGTTTGCTTAAGCTTGTACCAACAACACTTTATCCTTAAACCACGAATCATCTCATTTCCTCTTAGGTTTAGTGCACTGTTTGGACATGTGTCCTTCCCCTTTGCAGTTGTAACAAATAACAGTCCTTTGTTTCCTAGAATTGCTTCCACTTGCTCTTGGAGTATAGGTCCTGAGTACCCGCAGTAAAAGAAGTGTGTCTCCCCTGAATTGGTTGTAAGGTCACTCTCCCATCATTAATGATAGCTTGTTGCCTAGGGTTTGACGAATTCCTCAGCTGGTTATTGGTAGTAGGATAGCGGGAAGTGACAACAGCAGTCAAGAAAGACATCATGTGATTGATGGCATCAATGGGATCATCACCTTTCTGGAACACTAAAACAATTAGACCCGAGTCTAGTTAAGGAAATTCAAATTGTTGGTTAACTGTGGAAGCATATTCTAATTGAGGGATGGATGATGGTGGAGAATAAACGTTGTGATGAACTAATGATTGATAATCATTGGATGGATAAGTGATTGAAAGAGGTGTTGATGATTGATTATTTGAGTATTATTGAGACTGATAAAGTGAACCATGCTATGGAGACTGATATGGTGAAACTTGTGGTTGAAATTAAGAGTTTTGGTATGAGTGCTGATAAGTTAGATAAGGAGACTGGGTCATCTGATGGGTTGCAACCAAAGCAAGCAGATCTGAATTGAGTTCATGCATTAAACGAACATCATTTGCATGAAATTCATGTTATCCCAAGTAAGCATGAAGATGATCAATGTTAGTTGTGTGCAAATCCCGAACCAGTTTGACATCTATCAAAAATCTGCTCCACTCAGGAGGAAGAGTATTCAAAAACTTGGTGTTCACTTGAAATTGTTCCAGTTTCATATTGTAGATGTTCATGTCATTGAGTAGCATAAAAAATCTTCAATTAAAATCACTGTAGTGATTCCCCTTCTTAGATAGCCCAAACTATCGAATTCATCATAAAGCTTACACTCTCTTTCCTATTTCGTCAATGAAGTTCCTTGCATGAGAAGTTGAATTCTTTCCCGAAGTTCCTTGGCGACTTTATGATTGCTAACCAATGCATAGAACTCAGGTGGTAGTCCTTGGAGAATGATATTTGTTGCCTTGATATCATAGTCAGCTTGAATTGCTTCCGTAGCAGATAACTCAGAATATTTCTTTGGTCTTGTCACTCCATTTTCCTCAATTAAAGGCCAGATGAGTAGACCATTTTCAATGGATTCAAGAATCATTCTTCAATGTTGTCTATTCATTATATATAGCTCCATTATGCTTTTCCAAGAATCGTACATATCTTTTTCCAACATAGGTGGACGATTGTCAGCACCCGACAGAATTGCTTTGTCAGCAAGAGTCGTCATTGAGAAATTTGTATGTTAAAAGATTATTGTTGGATCGAACGGTGGTAGAAAGAAATGTGTTTATTAAAGTATGTCTTTTAAAGAGTTTTATTCTTGAAACTACACAGATTTTACAATTCTTGACAAGACAGGGAAACTAGTTAAAGTTTCACGGGATTTTTATCAAGTCAAAAAATTAACCGTAAAATTTGGAAATATGTGAGTTGTATCGGTTTCTATTAGATTTGACGATGTATCGGTGGTCTTTGAGAAATGACTAGTTCGGTTCACACTGAATATAGACTAGATCGGTATTATCAATGTGTAGTCTAGAATCTGTAACACACTGAAATAAAACTAGATCGTCACAACCACTGAAAATAGACTAGATCGGTTATCCCTGATAGAAACTAGTTCGGCACACACTGAAATTGACAATTTTCGGTTTTCTCACTGTTATAGATCTAGATCGGCACACACTGAATGAGACTAGATCAGTTTATCCACAGATAGAAAACTAGTGTGCGCACATACTGAAATATTGACAGATACGTTAACCAACTATTGTATCTCGATCGCACACAACTGAAGTAAACGAGATCGATTATCACTGATAGAAACCAAGTTCGGCACACACTAAATTGACTATTTCGGTTGTGTTCAAACGCAACCCTACATTTTCCAAACTCCAAAAGACACCATTTATGGACGATTTGTTTCTAAAAAATTTGTATCCTAAAAGTGTTACTAACCTATAAGGGATAAGAAAATGAAAACTTCAGGTTTATAAAGTCGAAAACAATTTAAAATCAAGATTTTGACCTTTATAAAGCTCACGAACCCAAATGACACAAAATAAGAGATTTTTCTATGAATCTAATCACACACACCTATATCCAAGGATACTAGATCAAAGCTACCTATGTAGATGATCTTTAGTGTGGAACTTAAGCTTAGAAAACAAGAAAAAAATCAAAGAGACGAGGTCTTTTTAGTAGTATAACGCACGAACAAAAACAATAAACACAAAATCTAAACACACAACTCCCTGGCTCTTGATACTAATTAAAGACTAATCTAATAACATGCTTGATGAGAGGGAAAGAGGTTGTTTTAGTAAGAGAAAGGGTTGGATGAACACTTAGAGAGAGAAAGTAAACATATAAGAGAACTTGTATAAATGTGTGAAAAATGAACAACCAACCACCTCTCCAAGGCATGGAGAGGTGTATAAATACTAACCTTGGATGGCTATGGATGGTCCTTCATAGGCTTTCCATGGGATTTTCCTTATATTTTGCCCGGTTAGCTTACTAAACAATACATTGTGGACTACGAGCTAGAAACGTAAAATACATGGAGTGACCGATCCTTTTTTGGATTCCTAACAACTAGCGGGGATGCTAGGTCATGGTACATGATTAGCGGGGATGCTAAGTCATGGGTTTGATTTTATTTGCATATATTTACTGTCATATTGCACAATTGTCCAACTGTTTGAGATATTGGCACAGCGACTGGGTTTCTTCAAACCTACAAGCTCACCAACATTATTGTTGACATTTTTGAGTATCATTATTAGGTGAAGAGAATGATCGTTAAGGTTGAGATGTGTGATAGCAGACTTTAAGTATATCCTGTATGGATCATGTTTGAGAAGTCTTGTTTTTAAAGTATGTTATGGATTAGTTTTCTTGAGGATTGATGTTTAAGATTTGTATGGACCCTGCGTAGGCAAGTAGATTTGTAAGCGACTATTTGTTGTGTTCTTTGATGGGACATCACTCAAAGTTATTAAGGTTGATGGTCATAATGACACTTTCATTTATGCATTTTAGATTTCTCTATTTTGTATCTTGTGTTAGGATTGATCATTATGTTGCATTCCTGTGTTTCTGCCTATAACGAAGTGTGACACAAATGAAGGAACTGGTACTATACCAGGGGTTCCCGATGAGTCCACAGTCGTCTCTGCTACTTCAAGTGAAGGAATTGGTATTAAACCAGGGGTTCCCGATGAGGAAAAGGACATAACTAATAAGAAGGTTATTCTAGAATGGGGAGATAAACAAGATAGTGAATATTCTGATGATGATAATTATGATGTTAAGAAGGATGATAAAGATGGTGATGATGATGATGAAGGCGATGATTATATCAGTGATACACAAGATGCTGATGATGAAGATGTTGAAAGTGAATCTGATAAAGATGATATCTATAAGTATAAGATTCGTGTGCGCAAGGATGAGGATGAAGAGATGATTAATGCTGAAGTTGATGATTCTGATAAAGGTGATGAAGAGGTTACTGATGCAGCAAAGACAGATGCTGAAAAGACTTCAGAAGAAAAGGATGATCCCATGAAGACCGAACTCCCTCCAACAAACTCAAGCTTATCCGTCTCTTCAGGTTTTGGCGATCAATTCTTTAAACTTTCTTCTGATTCTTCTTTGGTTAAGATCCAGCCTGAAGTTCCAGATACCCAGTCTCTATCCGTGCTTAGTGTACATGTGTCTGTGATTTCTGAACCCACAGTTCCCACACCAGTATGGGAATTTCCTTCAATTGCTACGGTAACAACTCTACCTCCTCCATCCATCTCCACCACACCATTTGTACCTCAACAAACAACAACACCGATTCCCACATCACCAACCACAGCTAAGAGTTGCTAAATTGAAAAAAGATGTGTCTGAACTCAAGAAAATAGATCTATCTACTGAAGCTCTTGTTGCTCTCAAGACACAAGTTCCATCTATTGTTGGTAATTATCTTGGATCCAAAGTTGGGGATGTCTTTCAAAAGGAACTGAAGAAACATACAGCAGATCTTATTCAGAAATATTCTCTGCAGCAAATTCTTGAATCATCTAAGAAATTGACATCAACAGTTGATGTAGAACAAGGATCTGAGAAGAGTGCTTCATAGATTCTAAAAATCAAGAGGGAACAAGCAGAGAAGCAACAAACGCTGAAGTTTACCATCAAGTCTCCTGACAAAGCAGCTCTCAAAGAGTATGATTTAAAAAGCGCTCTCTACCAATCCATGCATGCAAACAAGTCTTTTAACAGAAATCTTGTCAATCATCGATTGTACCATGCATTTATGGAAGCATTGATTAAAGTGAAAACAAAATGGATAAGGGAGTTGTTAATACAGTCAAAGACCATAAAAGAAAGCATGATGATGATGAAGATGATGATGATGAAGACCCTCCAACTGGACCAAACCAGGATAAGCAGACCAAGAGGAGACGAACTAAAGAGTCTGAGTCTTCTAAGAAACCATCCTTCACTAAAGAAACCCCAAAAGGTAAAGCTCCAACTAAAGGCTCTAAAACTGGCAAGTGTGCTTCTGCAAAAGAACCAGTTGAAGAGCCTATTGCTGAGGTGGTTATGGATGATGCGGGTGATGATGTAGTACATGATGATAATCAACCACAAGAAACCTTAGAACCCAAAACAAGAAAGACTCCGAATCCAGAATGGTTTAAAAAACCTCCAAGGCCTCCTACTCCTGATCTGGAATGGAACAAGCGTTAGGTTGTACTTGATCAACCAAAATAGCCTTAGTTCAATCAAATGGTCTCTGCTACAAAGGATCCTCTCACATTCAACGACCTCATAGACACTCCTATTGACTTCTCCAAGTATGTGTTGAATGGACTCAAAATAGAAAATCTCACTCAAGATATCTTGTTAGGATCTGCCTTCAATCTGTTAAAAGGCACTTGTTCTAGCAGTATCGAGCTTGAGTACAACTTGTAACATCCGAGAATTTTTGAATGACGATTTCAATCTTTGACTTTTAGGATCTGGCTTGACTTATAAGAACGATCATCTAAATCACGTATTCACGACTCGGACTCTAAAGCAATTTGATGTGAAATGATATTTAAGACAACTTTTCAGTTTTGACCGAGACCTGAAAACAGCCAGAAGGTGACTGAAATGCCCTCGCTAAAATTTTGAGCACAACGCGTACCGACCTAAAATAATTAAATTTATATTTAATTATCATAAGTTATTAAATAAAAATATTTAATAAATTAATTATCTTGTTAATCGAAAACGTATGTTAAAAACGCAAGTATAAAAGTTAAAATTCGTTTTACGGATAAAATTATCAGAAAAATATATAAATAAATAGCAAACGTTTTGAATAAACTTTGTAAAAACAATTGTGAAAACTAGTCGTGTAGATACTCTTTTTATTGGAAAAATGATTTGAAAAACAATGGCGAAAGTTTCGAGATTTGAATCGTCCGTTAAGTCATTCAAACGAGTCCCGAACCGTTTTTATCAAAACTATAATAAAGAAGTTACAACTTTATACCCTAAACTATAATAACTTGTCACTTTTATTATATATATATATAAAACTTTATACATATCTCTCATTTTATATATACATAACACACACACATTTATTATCACTCTCTTCTCTCTCTCCCAAAATGTCCGGCCGCCACTCGACCACCGCCGCCGCCGTTCACCACCGCCGGAAAACTTTTCCGGTGAGTGTTCTGGCGAAGACCAAAGTTACTCCCCCCACTTCGATCTACCCGATCCACCACCCCACTCGCCCCACGCGCCACTGCCACCACCATCGTCATACATCATCATCATCATCATAATACCACTACGCCATCCCACTCCACGCCACCTCCACCTCAGGTCCACCCGCTGTCACCTCGACCACCTCACCACCAGCCACCGTGAGAGTGCGGTTAGTGTTTATAAACACGACACAGGCGTGTTTGGTTGGGCTATCAGCACCATATAGGGTGCGTTCAGTTGTTCTTACAAGCAGCCAAGGTGTGTACGGTTAACAACGAGAATGGGGTGGGCTCGATTTATTTATGAAAACCAAGAGATGCGTTGGTTTGTTTACTTCCACACGAAGGGTGTGTTGGTTGTTATAAACCACACCGGGAGCATTTGGTTTTCACGCAGCAGGCTGCGTTTGGTTTTATAGAAAACAGACAAGGGAGCATTTGGTTGAGAGTTAACAGCCGTAGGGTGCGTTTGTTCGGGTTGGCTGCGGGGACAGCCGGGGTGCGTCGAGGGTGTGGGTTTGTTTGGTTTTGTATAATAACAATAGGGTGCGTTTGGACTGTCACAGCCGCGGGTGCGGTTGGTTTGGTTGTTCGCCGATAGGGGCGTTTGGCTTAACAGCAGCCATGCACATGAGTGCGTTTGGTTGCTGTAAATACCATTAGGGTGCGTTTGGTGTTGCTCGACGGTTAAAGGGTGTGTTTGGGTTGGCTGCGAAACAGTCATGGTGCGTTTGGTTGCGGGTTTAGCAGCAAGAGGCTGCGTTTTCCGTTTTCGTCACCGCGGATGGGTTGTTTGGTTGTGATTAACACCACAAGGAGTGGTTGGTTTAGTAGAAAAATAACTAGGGTGCGTTTGGTTTACCAACGCAGCGGGTGCGTTTGGTTTAGTAGCAGCCGTAGGGTGCATTTGGATTTAGGTTTACAAGATTAGGGTGCGTTTATTTGGGTGAGCATTTTAACCGAAAATGGAGCATTTGGTTTTAATATAAAAACGGGCTAAAATAAATATGTATGAGTTTTGGATAATATTAAACCGGATATATAAAAAGGTTGATTGGTTAAATAAATGTGATAATTTATTATTTTTGGATATATTATATTTGACTTATGACGAATTTAAAATGCTACGATTCGTAACGAACTTATAATATGTAAATAACGACAATAATAAATAAATACACTTGAAATTTACTAGGATGTTTTCTATTTGAATTGAATTGGGAAAATGGATTTGCAACAAATCATTCGACTTGGGAATTGTTTATAAACGAAAGTCATAGGCGAATTTATATAATTTGCTATATTTAGTAACATTTTACTAAAACTTTTATTATTTTAAACCCGGTAAAAGGGACTAAGATATGTTTTAAAGATATATTAAAATATAACTATACAAAAACTTGACAACGGACAAAAACTATACTTTTACAAAGAGATAAATAGTTTAGACACGACCTGTCGAAGAAACGAAATATAATTTATAAAATGTTATTTTATATTTTATAATGGTTATAAACTGTTACAAACATGGTTTGATTAATTCATGACGTTAAGACATGTGTCAACCTTTGTACAAAGCCCTTTCATTAATTAAATGGTTGTCAAACTAATTGGTTTGATAAATTATTCACACTTATTATATAATACCTGCAAGGTATATTATACTTTTCATAAATCTTTGAATTGATTGTCTTTGTTATATAATTCAAGGTAGGAATTGTATAAGGGTTATTTTTCATAAGTAATATATAAAGAATATATATTACACACTTTGCGTATATTTTCAATTTATTTATTTAACCAACCACCAAACTATTACCACTTTAAATCTAAATCTTTTATCAACGTGTCGCGTTGATGTAACCATTCATCGGGAAACCCAAACGCATTACCCTAGGCTAGTGAGACTTAGCCGTTAAGACTAGTTGCAACTTCTGGATCGAGCCGTTTCAGTTTTCCTTTTTGTCTGGCGCTTAATACGCGCATTCTCGCCAATCGTTCTGCATCATCGAGGTGAGTTTATAGCCCCTCTTTCACTTGTTTTACATTTACTTTACAAATCTCGGGGGAGAATACATGCTCAATATAACTTGTTTACATAATTGTTCACAATATCTTTTACATACTATTCTACACACTTGGTTCACATACTTGATTTTGCAATTCATTACAAACACATTTACATGATTGATTTTAAATTGGTTTACATACTTATATGCATAGTTCGCTATGGGATACATTATTTGGCTTTATTTTTTGTCACAAATGCATACTTTACATTTGAAATGATTTTCGGATTACGATTTGTTTGGCGCCTGCGGGGCCAACAAGCATTACATGCCCGGGTGTTGCAGATGGAACACCCATGATGGGAACATATTATTTGTATCACTGCCCGAATCGAGTACATACAACAAGTCTACGTCACACGTCATGAACTGTAATCACTTGAGGTGAGCGCGAATGTTTATGAAATAATCTATACGGGTGTGGAACCCTGTTCGGTATTAAGCTATCGCAGGTAACGAACGATTACAGCCTTGAATGCCCACGCGAATGATATAAAAATAATCTATTCGAGATTTGACAAACCCCCTTTCGGGTACTAGCTATCACTGTGAAACGAACGTTTATAACATGTACGGATCATGTTGTGACTACAGGCCCCCCGACACATACTATACTTTGAACATATTGGTGACCTTAAATTTTTGTCATGCATTATTTAAAAAAATCTTTGGATAAGATTGTACTTTTGTAACATAAAATGGTCGTGCAGATTTTTTATAATAATTTTACATGGTACTGTGATGACACAGTGGATAAATATATTTGTTGAAACTTACGTTCATATTTAAACTAATCTATGAACTCACCAACTTTAATGTTGACACTTTTAACATGTTTTTTCTCATGGGTGTATTAGATGCTTGGATTATTTTGATGTGTCATTGGAGTCTTTACATTCAAGTTTTTCATGGTGATGCAATTATGGGACAACTATTATTTTGATTTCAGAAAATCAACGAGATTGTTTTACAAACGACACATTTAGAGGTCGTTCTCTTGTATCTTGTGCTATTGTATTATGAAGTAACGCCCCCTGACATATTTCCGCTGCGACACATTTTTGGGGGTGTTACAGATTGGTATCAGAGCCAAGGTTATAGAGAACTAGGTTGCATATTTTACCCTAGACTATAACCACTTTCACAAATATTGCATCACATCAAACATTTTCAAAGTGCATACAAACTACTTGCTTATGTGCTTACATTACGTGCTGCATTAAGTACTTACGTGACATACATATATGTAATATATATATGCTTACATATTTTGCGTATATCGCGCGTTTATTTATATAAGAGTTATTTATAATAAATATCAAGCATTTCTAAAGACATATGTGAGTTTGCACAATGGTCCTCAATAATACCTCAGACATTGTGAGTTATACAATGGTCTCATTTTACTTCTTAGACATTGTGAGTTGCACAATGGTCTCATTTCGTTCTCAGACATTGTGAGTTAAACAATGGTCTCTAAGGATATTATTTTTCTTCATAGCCTTATACAATATTGTATTACGCGAAGACCGTCAAAATTTTGTTTACATGGAATTATGTATGAATCTAAGTATTTGAAAAGTCTTTAGGGCGGAATGTAATATGAGGATTGATATGATAATTGCTATGTTAACAAAGCCCGTCACAGTTCTGTTTACATGGGATTATGTATGAATTTAAGTATTACAAGTCTTGTATGGGCGGGACTTGTAATAGGAAGATTGATATGATAATCGCTATGCTGATTCGTTCATAATGACCCCTATCTTGTTTACTTTAAATCGAGTACTCATTAACTGCCTTGAACTCTATGTCGATTTCCCTGATTGTTTCGCTCTCCATCTCCGAAGACGAGTTTCAGACACTCGTCCCATACTCATTAGAGCACCTGCATCGATATGTCATTCACCACCTTGAAACCTTTGTGTGTACGCGTGTTGCATTAGAAATTATTAAGTAGAATGATTTATGAACTGTTTATTTAAAAGGATTGGGACGCCTCTTCATTTAAATAAATAAATTATAAATCACCGAACCATAAGTTAACATTTCATTACTTTACATAAATTTGACAGCTTCCTTTATGTGAATAAGAAATTATAAATGAGTGGGCTTAATGGTATCCGATATGACACGAGTATGAACCTGAAATCGATAATCATCAGAATTCGTTAAAAAGGGTCTTGAGACACAATCGTGTCTTGTTACTCAGCAAAAATCTTAAGGCCTCACTTGGAGCTACCTTATCACATTCTTAAGTTATTACTTTTGCCGTTGCTAATCCTCGCGATCACGAACTGTCTGTGGAGCTAACAGACTGAGTGCAATATCCCGTCACCATTTGTTATAGTATTGACGTTATGGTCGCTACTGTTGGGTCCTAGAGCGGTCCCGACTGATACAACTTTATCCAATAGGTTATACAACTCCCCTTAAACGAGATAAACACCTATCGACAAAACAGATAGTTGGACTATTCATTTCGGGCCACTAGCAGGAAGACTTAGGTCCGACGATACATCCAGTACTGTCCGAGTAGTTGGTGTACTTACCATCCATAAGCCACGTTGAATGTGAATCATCGAACAATACAGATATAGAAACAGAGACTACCGTCTCGACAATCAGAAACTTATGACAACATACTCACAAAGCGACTACACCTTCTTCTTGAAGGTTTTCCACTATAATGAGACATTTCCTATACCGCGGTTTTCGTTCGTTTATCCGGTTACTGTATAATACAATTTATTATATAATTTAGTCCTTTTTATCGGTTTCTGAAATAGTATAAACTCTAGTAAAACATTACTAAGTATAAAACTTCTATAAATTTCGCCATGACATTTCCATTTATAAATCGTTTTCCATATTTATAAAGTCTAACGTTTTTCCCACTTAATCAATGAAATCAATATTGCAAACCCCCACGTGTTTTAAATATATAAACATATATATTTATATCAACCGAACATAATAATAATTATTACATTTATTTAACCATTTTAAACCACCAATATATATATCCAGTTTCATGTTTATTAAACCTTAAGTTGTATTTATTCACCGTTTATCATGAACCAAACGTACCCTTTTTATTGTTTCGCTAACCCAAACACACTCCTTGTGTGTTCCTATCCAAGCCAAACGTACCCCTTGCTGTGCCCGCTGTCCCAAACACCCCTTTGGTCATATTTACACAGCCGAACGCACCCTTTGTGGGTGGGCTGTTAAGCCAAACGCACCCTTGTGCGTGGTTTCATTAAACAAACGCACCCTCTTTGATGGAAGTACAAGCCAAACGCAGCCCTTGCTGCGGGTGTGAAAGCCAAACGCACCATTGTTAGGCTGTCACAGCCAAACGCGCCCTAATCGGGCGGCTGACCCGATACCGACCGCACCCTTGTGGTGCCGAAATTCAAACCAACGCCCCTAGTTGATTATAAACAACACCAAATGCCCTCTTGGGCTGTTAACAATTAAACCAAACACGCCTCTTGTGGTGTTACATGCTAAACCAAACGCCCCCTTGCTGTCTCTACATCAACCAAACACACTCTCATCGGTGGTTATCAAAACCAAACCCGAATAAACACTCGGCTGTTAACCCACAACCAAATGCCCCTAGGGCTGTAACACAAACCAAACCAACGCCCTTGTGGTGATAGACCCAACCCGACACACCCTAAAGGTGGCTGCCAACCCGCAACCAAACGCGCCTTTGCGGGCTGTCAACAGCCAAACGCCCTATGTGGGTCGCTTCTAAACCCAACGCACCCTAAAATAAGAAACCAAAACGCACCCTAGTTGCTTAATATTGAACCAAATAGCACCCTAATCTGGTGCTTATCTTCGAAACCAAACGCACCCGCTGTGAACCACAACAACCCGACATGAACACCCCTTGTTGTGAACCCGCCAACCAATCGCACCCTAACTGTTATATACCCCAAAACGCACCCTTGTTGGGTGGCTGCCACCCAAACCCACCTTAGGGTGGTGGCTGACCCGAACCCATCACACCCTCGTTTGTTGGTGCAACTACAAACCAACGCACCTTAGTTGTATACCACGACCCAACACACCCGGTGTGGTGATTCTGTCAAACTGGACGCACCCTTGATGTATGTTGTGGTGGTGGTGCGTGGTGGGTGATGACGAAAACGAGACACAACCTGGTGGTGCTAAACCCACATCAAACGCACCCCGTCTTGGTGTTATAACGACCCAATGCACCCTATAGGTTGTTTGACAGCCACACGCACCCTCTTGGTGGCTCGGTGGTGGTGGGGCAGCGGCGATGCTGTGGGGTGACGATGATGATGATGATGGTGTAGGTGTGGAGGCGGTGTCACGATGAGGAGTAGGGAGGTAGTCGGAAGAGTGAGCGGCGCGTGGTGGCGAGTGTTATAAGGGATCGAGTAGATCCGCTCATGAGGATCACATTTGGTGTTCGTCGGAAAAATCCGCCGGAAAAGTTTTCCGGCAGCGGCCGGTGGTGGCCGGCGGCGGTGGGTGGTGGCCGGATATTCATGAGGAGGGAGAGAGTGTTTAGTAGTTTGTGTGTGTGTATTTGAGATGGAATGAAAGAAATGAAGTAAAATGTATATATATATAAATAAAATGTGACAAGTTATTATAGTGTAGGGTTTAAATTGTAACTTTTTAGTGAAACTTCGATACATATCGGTTCGGGACTCGTTTGAAGGACTTAACGGATGATTCAACCCTTGAAACTTGCGTCATTGCTTTCCGAATCATTTTTCTGATAAAAGTGAGTATTTACTTGATAATGTTTCATAAATATTTTATAACATTTAATAAAATATCTGTTATTCATTTTGTGAACCGGTTTCGTCTTGTCCGAAATAAAAATGGATTTAAGCTCGAGTATTCGCGTTATCAACAACGCTTTTAATTAAAAATGATGCCTAATTTATTTAATATTTTTATTAAATGAATACTGATAATTAAAAACAAAATTTAATTATTTTTGTGTGTCCGTGTTGTATATTGTTCGAAAAATGTTTGCGGTGCTGTTTTAGCCCTTTTCGGCTCGTTTCCAGGTCTCGGGCAAAACTGAAAAGTTGTCAGGAATGTCGTTTCGCATCGAATTGCTTTAGGGTCCGAGCTGTGAAAACGTGATTTAGATGGTTGTTCTTGTAAGTCAAGTCAGACCCGAAAAGTCAAAGGTTATAATCGTCATTCAGAATTCGAAAAATTCTCGGATGTTACAGCACTGGTTGACTCTGGTTCTTTTCTAGCTCTTCTTCTCTTGGACCCCCGGTCTGATCCAACGGAGGGTTCTTCATCTTTATTCTCATCATCTTGACGTCTTTTAAACGAGACAGTATCTCCATACGTGTCAAGTATGAGTTTTTCACTTTCGTAGGCGTCAACCAATGCTTTGTAGAGATTATTTTGTATCAGATATGTGGATTGACTTATTACTTTCCATATTATCTATGAGAATCTTCTTCAGCTCAAATTCAAAAAGGTTGGCGGCTATAGCATGTGATGTCTTAGATTCATTGGATGAATGAGACAGAACCTCTGCTTCGAGTTGTTCATTTACAGTCTTCTCAATTTTCGGCAAAATCTTGGAGACTTGCTCTTTAACGTCTTCTTTGACTTGATCCTTGATTATTTTCTTAATGTTGTCATCAAGTTTATTGATGAAGTCTTCATTTTCAGCTTGAGCTTCATCTCTGAGTCTGTCAAACTATAACTGAATAGCTGTTTTGACGAATTCATGCATCTTATTGGCAAGGTACGCATCAACAATGCCGGGAATTGAAGAAACTGCTGCAGCAAATTGGTTTGTTTGCTTGAATTCCGAGAAGTCGGTTTTCCAATTTTTTTATGTCTCATGGTTTAAACCCGATAAGAAAACCAAAGTTAGAAGATCTTGTAGGGAGGAACTTAGAACAGTTGTAAGTGTAGGAGCTGGTGTTTGTTGCAGATGTGTAATGAGAGGAATGGTTGGTGGAGGAAGTGTTGTTGTAGACGAAAGAGGTGGCTCGGCAATAGTAGTAACCGGAACATCTACCAGAGAAGTTGACTCAGCGTTAAGATTAAATATAGAGTCAATACCTGTATCTGGAATGGGGTTGAACATGTTAGAAACGAAGCCAGATGACACAGAAGAACTTTGTTGTTGACCTTCAGGATTGACCGGAGTTATGATTACATGAGTGTCTTCTATTACTTGGGTAGTTTGAATGATAGTGCGTGGAGCATCTGTCATTTCAGTATCTCTTCCCTCTAGATTGACGTTTACATCCCTGTATAATTCATTCGCTTTCTCCTCTTCTTTTGTTACTTCTTCATCCAGTTCTTCTCCCTTAATATTCGCACCATGAGTGACTTCGTCACTTTCTTCATCATTAGTGGATTCATAATGAGAAGGTGTTTGAACCCTCAGATCTGAACCCTCTTCTTCATTATCTTCTTCATCATGAGTAGAAAACTTAGGATGAACAAAGTCATCACCATCGTTATCTGAATCAGTCTGCTTATTATCATCATCTGGACCTTCATGATCTTGTCCATCATCATCATCATCATCATTGTCATCATTTTCATTATCAGTATTGTCATCATTTTGATCATCATCATCGTTGTCATCATCATCTTGATTATCAGCATCGTCATCATCATCACCACTCATTGCTACTTCATCATCATCTTCCTCGTCACTGGACTTCTAAGAGATTTGCTCATCATCAGATGCATATGTCGGTACATCGGGAACCCCTGGTATATCACCAGTTCTTCATATGTACCTGAACCGCTGGCGTGAGAGCTGTGAGTTTGTATCAAGCTTTTTAACAGAAGCTGAACAAATGGAGTGAGAGCTGTGAGTTTGTATCAAGCTTCTCTTTGTGGCCAGCTCCATTTGTTCAGCTTCTGTTAAAGCAACCTCAGATAGCACTGTTAGACCTTTAGCTTTAGACGACTTTGCAGGTTGCTTCTTCTTGGCTAGTTTAGCCGCCTTTGCTGAAGTCTTGAGTCTTTTGCCTTTAGCAGTTGGAGGAGTCTTTGTCTTGTCAGATCCAGGGTGCTTCTTCCTAACACTTGCTTTTATTTTAGGAGGTTCAGCTCCTGAAGCAATGGCATAGTACTCTTTGTAGGATTCGGGATCTTTGATGGCTTTATTTGTCAATTCATCCAGCAAAATGGCACCATATAGCTGTGTGTCCTCATGCCTAGAGACAACCTTTATCGTGGTAAACATTAGGTCATCACTGGCAAAGTGCAATTTACCCTGTTTCTTCTTAGAATTGATGAATCCTAAGTCATGAAGAAGTTGACGATGACCTTGGTGAAGCGAGGGTAGTACACATCATTACTCCTCTTAACATTCTTGTTCTCTACTTGATAAACAAAGTCCGCCTACAGAAGGTAGGCATAGTCTACATTCTTCTTATGGTACATGCCCTAAAGGATTTGAGCTTGAGACAGTCGAAGACTGTCATATCCGGTACTTTTACCACTCAGACATTTGTTGATGACTGCAGCAAATGATCTCCAGGGTTGATGCAACTTGTTGACATTGACATCGGTGATCACCTTTATCTCTCCACTATGACCAAGATCTCTGGGAAACATGAGAATTTCCTCTTCAAAGGGTATTTCCTCGAATTGCTGATCAGGGAGTTTAGGGCATATTTGAAGCATTTCTCTGAAGTACTCAAGATTCACAATATGTTTCTTATTGTTCATCTTGAAACAAATCGAGTGGTGATGAACTATAGCAGTGGCCCAAAACTCTTCCATGTATATTTCTTGAACATCCGCTGTGATCTAGAATGCCTTGTAAAAGGGAGTGAGTTTCAAAACATCATACACCACTTGAAGAGTTCCTTTTTTGGAGTTGAGGTTGGAGCTTAGTCGAAGATTACTTTTACCAATCTTGAGTCGGTTGGCAGGAGCGACTAAAGCGTCATCCAATTCAATTTGTTGATCTCTTGTGATGTCCATGGTTCTGCTTAAGAAAGAATCAATACAGTTTTTATATAACTAAGTTTATATATAACTATATAGACCTTTTATGTGAGCACTTTGTGTTTTATCATGATGTGAGAATTTTCCTTAAGCATTAGGACCTTGAAGACATTTAGCACTTGTAAAGATCTATTCCTTTCAATGGATCTTAGATAGACTTATATGCTTAAGGGATTAAGGCAACTTCTTTGACAATTTAGGAACCGTGGTCTTTCTAACTAGTAGAGAATGTAGATAACCTAAGTCGTATTTTAGTTAACCTTGATTCTACCTTGCTTTTAAGCCTATTTTAACTTAATTAGATAGCATAATTAACCAATTTTAATTAGCCTACTAAGTTAAGTTTTAATTTGCCTTCAACTTGTAATTTTGATCTAAAGTATTTTTGGTCGAAATCTATTAGATCGGTTCCTTAAAGATTTCACTAGATCAGATCCTTAATGAGCACAGCTAGATCGGGTCCTTAAACAAATCTACTAGATCGGGTCCTTGATGATAAAACTAGATCAAGTCCTTAAGAACAATGTCTAGATCGGGTCTCAAGCTGTCTGACTAGATTGGTTTCTTAAAGAAACGACTAGATTGGGTCCTTAACAAAAAATGACTAGATCGGTTCATTAAGGATTCTGACTAGATCGGGTTCTTAAGAATTTGACTAGATCGGTCCTCAACTGTTTTGATTAGTTCAGTTCCCAAAGGGTCGTGACTAGATTGGTTCCTTAAGGAAAACTACTAGTTCGGGTCCTTAAAGAAAACGACTAGATCGGGTCAATAAATGTGTTGATTAGTTCGGTTCCCAAAGTGTCTTGACTAGATCGGTTCCTTAAGGAAACCCACTAGAGCGGGTTTCAAATGTTTTAACTAGATCGGTTCCTAAAGAGACTTGATTAGATCGGTTCCCAAATGAACTTGACTATATCAGTTCCTAAAAGAGCTTGACTAGTTCGGGTAATCACTCATAAAACTTCACAAACACGATTTTTTGCAAACGAGATAATCATTTATATCATTTTCAATTGTTTGAGCAACATTTATAAGCACTTTGCACATAGAATCATTATTCTAACAACAACGAAAAAGCATACAAGATTAAATCGAGCAAGAACACAAACAATCTTTCAAGATTATACTTGTTTATGCATGTTAAGACATTCTAACTCATTAAAAAGATCATAAACTTCATTCCCAATACTTTATCCACTAACAATAATCATCCTAATCAATACCCCCAAAATAGGCGAACATAAAATCAACCATAAATTATTGATATGTTAATGGCAAACAAAACTGAATTAAACGATTGATTATTACACCTAAATGAACAAAATCCCTCAATAAATTTAAGTATTTACAGAGTTTTAATTTTGAGGAACCCTAAATCAATTTTTAGGGTTTTCAACTTCAAATTAGTGTAAAATCTTAATTCTTTTGAGATGTGAGTTTAAGATGTGATGAACACATTTCTTTCATACCTTAATGCACAAAATCAACAAGAGATGGAAGAATAGAGATGACGATTTGAGTGTTGGTGAGGGAGGAAAAAATAAAGTTTATGTGTATGTTTATGTGTAGGGGACGGGGTGGGGTGTTATTAACAAAAATTCAATTTTAACACATTTGAGCCCTTCAAGTTTTATAACCCTTTTACTTTTCAATTTTAAGTTTTATAAGGCACATAAAGTTTAACATATGGCACATTTAGTCCCTAATATTTTTTTTACTAAAAATACCTAGAAACTTATATTTGCACATTCACTCCCAAAAGGCATAAACACATAACATATAAGGCACACGAAAGCTAAGCTCAATTATCCTTCCTTAACAAATGATATTCTGTTATTGTTTAAAATCTTTTTCCATTGAAACTCATTATTATTATGAAGAAGATATTTGACATTTTCTCCCTTCAAACAATGACCCGTTTTCTATTTAAAGAGTTATAGTCGTTGTTTGAGAAGTCGAATGTCTTTGAAAAAGCATTTTCTGATGTAGCAATGGTATATCTTTGAAAAACAAACACCAAAATAAGATTTCTCTTATTTTCACACATAAGCACACTGACACGTACACTTATGGAAATATAGGAAGCACGGGTTGTGTTGCAAAGTAAACACAAGCCTTTGCATGGTCATAAAGTAGACCATGCCCAAGAATAAATTCCCGTTGAGAGGTCAAGTTTCCTTTTTGACGGAATACTTGCCTTTAAGATGATGACCGGGTTGCTATCTGAAATAATAGAAAGCCATTTTTGGCATGTTTTAAAAACATTTGGAACTTCTGCTCGAACTTCATTTACAGTCTCGTATCATTATTGAATGACATTTCTAAGACCGTAAATGTTATCGATTTTTAGAAGACATGCCATTATTACCTCTTTTTATATTTTTCTCACTTTTTAATTTTTTCTTTGGTTTTATATATTTTATATTTTTTGTATTTTGTTTTTATAAAAATTTCTAAAAATGAAAAAATCTTTTTGATTTTTATGGTTTTTAATATATACATATTATACATGATATCAGAATAGGTACCACTACTATTCTTCAACTTCATCTGCCAACTCTTTCAGTGTCTCAGGCGTAAAACTTCGCATTCCTAGCTTGTTGATAAGAAATTCAATTCTTTCTCTGCAAAGGGCTTTAGTGAAGATGTCCGCTAGTTGATACTCCGTGTTAACAAAGTAAAGCTCTACTACTCCATTCTCCGCTTGCTCTTTGATGAAGTGGAATCTGATGTCAATATGCTTTGATCGAGAATGTTGAACGTTGTTGCAACATAAGGCAATAGCGCTTTTGTTATCACAGTACATTGTAATTTTATCGAATCAAAGGCCATAGTCAGTAAGTTGTGATCTAATCCAAAGGATTTGAGCACAACAGCCAGACATAGCTATATATTCAGCTTCTGTACTGGATATCGCAGTGCTTTTCTGCCTTTTTGATGACCAGCTAACAAGTCTGTCTCCCAATAATTGTATATATCCAGAAGTACTTCGTCTAGTATCTTGGCAACCCGCGTGATCAACGTCTGCATAAGCTGTTAGAGCAATAGAAGAATCTTTGGATACCAGAGTCCTCGATTTATGATTCCTCGTAGGAATTTAAAGACCCTTTTTACAACATGGAGGTGCTTTTTGGTAGACTTTGCCTGATAAGGGTGCCAATCATTCCATGATAGTGTGTAGGATCTACGGTTTTCCCTTGTGTATCTTCATCTAGTTTGGATTTCTCCACCATGAGAGTATCCACGGGGTCACTAGATTCCATACCATATTTCTTCAAATATTCTAGAGCATATTTAGACTGATTTAAAAAGATGCCTCTAGGACTTTGTGAAATCTGTAGTCCTAGAAAAAATAATATTTTGCCCATCATCGACATCTTAAACTTTGAACACATTATTTTTGAAAATTGGTCACATAATTCATGTGTAGTAGACGTAAAGATTATATCATCAACATAGAGTTGTACTAGGAGAATATCTTTGCCTTGTCTTCCGATGAACAATGTGGGATCCATGGTTCCATTAGAGAATTCCTGAGAGAGTAGAAACTGCGACAATAGATCGTACCATGCGCAAGGAGCTTGTTTCAACCCATAGAGAGCCTTCTTAAGCTTGTACACAGGATTCGGATTATCTTAATCCACAAACCCGTCCGGTTGATTGACATAAACTTCTTCGCGCAGAATGCGGTTCAGGAATGCCGTCTTAACATCCATTTGGTAGACAATCATATTCATGTGAGCATCATATGCAAGGAAAATTCGAATAGCATCAAGTCTAGCCACTGGAGCAAAGGATTCCTTAAAATCAATTCCTTCTTCTTGACGGTAACCACAAGCAACCAAACAAACCTTGTTCTTAAGAATTCCTCCCATTTCATCAAGTTTTACCTTATTAATCCATTTTAAAGTAAGGACCATCACTTTATCTGGACGTGGGACGAGTTCCCAGACTCTAAGACATTCAAATTCATGTAGCTCCTCTTGCATTACTTCAATCCAACATGCTTAAGTTAATGCGTCTTTATAGTTCTTTGGTTCAACTGATGTGAGAAAGGCATCTTAGTAACAAAATAAAGCTTGTTCATAGAGTTGGAGTCTTGTGGAAACAAGTCTTTTGAGTTCACCGATAATGTTTTTTAAAGGATGATCCTTGGTCCATTTGATAACGTCAACTGAGTTAGGAGTAGCAGTATGCATAACAGTAGGAATAATATCCGAAGAAGAAGATGCTTCAGAATTGTTTTCTGAAATTGGAATACCAAAGAACGGATCGTTATTCATGTGTGCAACATCTAAGTCATGATTTTCTTCTTCAACATCGTTACAAATGATAGGAGATTGAGTTTCAGGTGTTGTTTGAGAGTTACAAGGTGATGGTGCATCTCGATCAACAGTTGTTGAGGAAGGTGAACCGGTTGATGCAGCGGGTTCTGGAGCAACTACTTTAGCAATTAGAGCAATGACTTCAGGGGCTGGGTGATCAACACTAGGTAGAGGAGTGAGTAATTCATCAAACAGCGGTTGAAACAAAAAATCCTAATCAGTTCTTAAAGGTGGTATAAACGGTGTTGAAAGAGGAGGGTTTGGCACGAGTCCTGAACTGATTATTACAAGAGTCAATTCATGAAGTGCGGGTCCTGAACTGCTGTGTTCAGAAGCCATCGCTGTTAGCTCATCAAAATCTACATGAATTGTTTCAATGATTCATCTGGTACGTCGGTTGTAAATTCTAAATGCTTTCTTTATGGGTGCATAGCCAATGAAAATACCAATATCAGCTTTCGGTTGTAACTTACCCAAGTTCTCACTATATTTTTTCGGATAGCAAAGTGCACCAAATACATGGAAAATGATAAGTCGGGAGGTTTGTCATGTAAAAGCTCATATGGTATTTTGTCATGACGAAGATGTATGATGGAATGATTTTTGGTGTAACATGCGGTAGCAACTGCTTCTGCCCATAAGAATAACGGAGCTTTGGCATATATCAACATTGTGCGGGCAGATTCAATTAGCATACGATTACGTCTTTCAACGACACCATTTTGTTGTCGAGAGCGAGCAATAGATTTTTCATGAGAGATGCTAACCTTCTCATAATATTCATGCAAAGTTTGATTAAAAAATTCAGTTCCATTATCTGTTCTGATTCTTTGGACAGGAACTTTAAGCCGCACTTGGATCATCTTGAGAAACTTGATTATGAAATCTGGAGCTTCATCTTTTTACCTTAAGCACTTAACCCATGTAAATCGAGAGTAATCATAGACAATGACGAGGATGTACTTCTTTCCATTAACACTTGCAACACGCATTGGTCCATAAAGATCCATGTGCAAAAGATAGAGTCTTTCTTGGTTGGTGTCTTCAAATTTAGGTTTGTGGGGTTTCTTCTTGCTTTTACCCATTACACATGCAGAACACAAATGGTCCTTTTCAAACTTTAGCTTAAGAAGACCTCGAACAAGACCATGTCTATCTAAATGGTTGATTGCACCAAAGTTCAGATGAGACAGACGTCGATGCCATAGCCAGGACTTAGTCTTTAAGGCCTTTGACAAGAGACATATAGTAGAGGAAGCCATCATATCTACAAAAGACAAAGTATACAAATTGTTGCCTCGAGATCCAGTCAATAAATCAATACCTTCTAGATTACGAATGAAGCAGGTGTGTTGACGCAAAGCAACTTCAAGTTTTGAATCACTGAATTGCCCAATGGAGAATAAGTTGTATCCAAGTCCTTGTACGTAGTAAACCCTTGATATCGTAACATTTCCAATCTGATAATCACCATATCCCAATGTCTTTGCCACGTGATCATTTCTGAATTTGACAGTACCTAAAAATTTATTAACGAAATTGGTGAGTTGAGAGCGATCTCCGGTCATATGCTTAGAGCAGCTGGAGTCCAAATACCAGAGAACAATTTGGACGACTTGCATTCATCAAGAGAGAAAGATGGAACATCGGAAACTATGGATCCTCAAGATTGACTGGGTTCCTTTTTATTAGCAGGTACAGATTTAAGAACTTTAGATTTGCTAATAGGAACATTAATTTTAGATTTCCTAGGTTTCCTTGAGTAAACCAATGTTATGACAGGCTTAGGTGGTTCATTTTCTAGAACAGTTGGTTTCCTAAGGGGCACTTTAGTAGTTGTGGTAATCCTAGTTAAAGGGCACACATTTCCTACTATAGTGAAGGTCCTGTCATTAGGTCTCCAGATATATTCAATATTTGTAAACACCTTTCTTGTTAGTTTCCAAACTTTTCTCTTTGAACTTTTCATAACAGATTTAGATTTTACACGAGCATTCACATTATTAATAAAATCAAGAATACACATATCATGATTATCAGAAAGCATGCAACCATTACACTTAACACATTTAAGTTCAGAATTCGCATTAAGCTTGGAATGCTGCACATTAGCAGTTCCTTTAGGTGCAACAACACAGTCTTTATTTTTCAAACTAGATTTAACTTTCCTAGGGTGGGCTTCTACTTTATTCTTCTGAGTACTACTTGGTGTTTGCTGAATCTTATCTTTCTTTGTATTGCCTGAAGGCTGTGATCCGCTAGCACTAGTAGACGGTTTTACTCCTGTAGAAGACAACATAGGTTTGTTAGAAACTAGGTTTGATGTAGAGGCTGTTTTTGTGATTGTGTTTCCTGAGGATGTGACGGGCTCAGTGAATCTAACTCTTTTGTCCTTGTTCTTTGGGGTCACAGCCACTAATTTTCCATCAGTATTGTTGATACTAGGGCAGGTTTTACTGATGTTTGTAAGCAACTCCTGAATTAGTTTAGCATACCTACAGGCAGATTCTAAGGAATGATCTAGTGGATATTTTGATTTAACCTGTTCAACTAGATCCCTAAGAACGGTAGCTTCTTCCTGAGTGTGCTTAATATAGGCAGAGTGAGCTGTCTTTTTATTCAACAATTTAGGGGTTATTGGTTCCACATCAATCTTAAGCATCTCTGGATCAATAGTGTGTTTCGTAACAACATTATCAACTAGAGCTTTTCCTTTAAGTTTCCTTAAATCATCCTTGAGAGCTGTAATTACCAAAACTTTTTCCTGATGACAAGATTTTAAATCAGAGATTTCCACAGACTTTAGATTGACTTGATTAATTAAATCATCACATTGTTCTTTTGATCGAATACGTGCTGGTTTAATCGAGTCATAAAGTTGCTTATAGGTCTGTTTCAAATGCTCATTCTCAGCAATAAGCTTTGACACCCTATGATCCAATTCAATATTTATTGTTTCAATCTCCTCTAAGTCCTTTTTAATCTTATCCTCATTCATTTTTCCACTTAGAGATTTAATTCTCTCTTTCAACTTCTTTATGACCGTGTCTTTCTCTTGGGACTGAGCTTTCAATTCATTTAATTCAAACAATTAATCAAAACTTAGAGCACTTTGATTTGAAACAGAATTGTCCCTTTGAAAAATTTCCTGATTAAGTTGAGTATCAACTTCTAAAGAGATGCAATGTTTTTCAAGAGTGGTAAAACTTTTGAACAGTTTATTGTAAATCTCTTTTTCAACGAAATCCTTTTTGTTGAGAAGCTCAGTCTCAAGTTTTAGACACTTTTCACATTCATGCACATTCACAGAAGCATTATCCACAGAAGAATTCATAATTATGTTCACAATATCTTTGTTAATGACTTGTTCCAAGAGTCGTTCGTTTTCATTCAAAACTTTATTCATTTTAACTTCAAACGTTTTTTACTCTAAACGATATTGTTCCACAGCCTGTTCCATTTGATGAAAGACATTTTGGACTTCAGAAAGTTCATCAATCAAATATTGATCGAATGTATTAAATAAGTCCTTCAGAGCTTTTACAAATGGAATTATTTCATCCCTAAAACAAGCTTTTGTATGTTCGAACCCCCACGAGCCCTCAGTGATAGCTGTGGCCGTGGTTCTTTCTTTGACAACCACGTCAAAACCAGCAAGATGGTGTTTAAGTTTCTTCAAACTCGTATTAACCATGCTGACTTTAGGAAGTTCTTTTGGAATCTCAACTTTAGTGGGTCTACTAGAAAGAGTGGTTTCTGGAGAATTCACAAAATTCTAAGACCAAAAGGCTTGTTTAGCAGATAATTCAGTTTGTGGAACAAATCATGTTTCAAAATCTTGAGAAAGTTGATTAAGAACACCATAATCGACTGGTGTAATATTAACTTTCTTTTTTAACACAATGGGATCTTGTTGTTTTAAATGCATTTTTAAACGACTTTCTTCAGCAAGCATTAGGGTCTCTTCAGAGTCAGGAATCACAATTGCACTCGTATTCATAATGACATTACCATCATAAAGCTTTGGTTCCAACTGCTGAGCTTTCTTCAGATAGAAAGGATTTTGAAAACCTAGAGCTTGTTTAGTGGTATGATCATAGAAAAACCATCAATTGATCTCTTTTAAAAACAATATTATCTAGCTATTTGATCTTCTTTTCTAACGCAATCTCTCTATCAATGTTCCTAGATTCTTATTTCTTAAAATCATTTTTGAGAAGAGTAACTGTTTGTATTAAAGGTTCCTTTTCTTTTAAATGTTCAGAAAGAGTTTGTTTAAGACGATCAATCTCTACAGACTATGCACTTGAATCTGAAACGTTATCATTACTCCTTAAATCAACATTTCGTCCTTTTTTCAAAACATTAACTTGTTCCTTATATCTTTCAAGCTCAGCAGTTAAAGTATCATTGACACTTTTATTGTCCAGATTTATCTTGGTACAATTAACTACTTGTGTTTTCAGTTGTTCAATCACAGATAATATCAGTGCATCTTATTGTGCAGAAGAATTAGAATTCTAAACAGCTGCCTATTTTGATTCAATCACATACTGAGAATAAGGAACGATATTGCTATCACTGGTTATTTCAGTCTCTGAATGGTTCACAACATTCGACTATTCGGAAGACGACATCACCTGCACAGCTTGATTAATCATATTCTTATTTACATTATCATGATTGTGTACCTCAGCGAGAGCATCTGAACCATAATGATCACCATGAGAGCAACTTTGGCAGTGTTAAGTTCATCACAATCAGAGTCATATGCATCCAAATCATCGGCTTGATAAGCAGCATTGTGTGTAATGACAGTCTGTGTGGCTTGATCTTTTGCAATTCATGGATCTGCCAAAAATGCTAGTTCCTCCTCATGTAGAATTTGACTGTTTGCTTGAGCTTATACCAGCAACACTTTATCCTTAAACTATGAATTATCTCGTTTCCTCTTAGGTTTAGTGCACTGTTTGGACATGTGTCCTTCCCTTTTGCAGTTGTAACAAATAACAGTCCTTTGTATCCCAGAATTGCTTCCACTTGCTCCTGGAGTGTAGGTCCTTGTAGTACCCGCAACAAAAGAAGTATGTTTCCCCTAAATTGGTTGTAAGGTCACTCTCCCATCATTAATGGTAGCTTGTTGCCTAGGGTTTGACGAATTCCTCAGCTGGTTATTAGTAGTAGGATAGCGGAAAGTGACAACAACAGTCAAGAAAGACATCATGCAATTTATGGCATCAATGGGATCATCACCTTTCTGGAATACTGGAACAATTAGACATTTGTCTAGTTGAGGAAATTTAGATTGTTGGTTAACTGTGGGAGCATATTCCAATTGAGGGATAGATGATGGTGGAGAATAAACGTTGTGATGAACTGATGATTGATAATCATTGGATAGATAAGTGATTGAAAGAGGTGTTGATGATAGATTATATAAGTATTGTTGAGACTGATAAGGTGAACCATGCTGTGGAGACTGATATGGTAAAACTTGTGGTTGAAATTGAGAGTTTTGGTATGAGTGCTGATGAGTTGGATAAGGAGACTGGGTCATCTAATGGGTTGCAACCAAAGCAAGCGGATCTGAGTTGCGTTCATGTATTAAACGAACCTTAGTTGTATGCAAATCCCGAACCAGTTTGACATCTGTCACAAATTTTCTCCACTCAGGAGGAAGAGTGTTCAAAAACTTGGTGTTCACTTGAAATTGTTCTAGTTTCATATTGTAGATGTTCATGTCATTGAGTAGCAGTGAAAATCTCAAGTAGAAATCACGTAGTGCTTCCCCCTTCTTATAAGCAAACTTATCAAATTCTTCATAAAGCTTACACTCTCTTTCCTGTTTCGTCAATGAAGTTCCTTGCATGAGAAGTTAAATTCTTTCTCAAAGTTCCTTGGCGACTTTATGATTGCTAACCAATGCATAGACCTCAGGTGGTAGTCCTTGGAGAATGATATTTGTTGCCTTGATATCATAGTCAGCTTTAATTGCTTCCGTAGCAGATAACTCATAATATTTCTTTGGTCTCGTCACTCTATTTTCCTCAATTGAAGGCCAGATGAGTGGACCATTTTCAATGGATTCAAGAATCATTCTTCCATGTTGTCTATTCATCATATATAGCTCCATTCTGCTTTTCCAAGAATCGTACATATCTTTTTCCAACATAGGTGGACGATTGTCAGCACCCGACATAATTGCTTTGTCAACAAGAGTCGTCATTGAGAAATTAGTATGTTAAAAGATTATTGTCGGATCGAACAGTAGTAGAAAGAAATTGTGTTTGATTATGTTGTCTTTTAAGAGTTTTAATTCTTCAAACTACACAGGATTCTACAATTCTTGATAAAACTAGGAAAACTAGTTAATGTCTCACGGGATTTTACAGGTCAAAGAAATGAACCATATAATTTGGAAATGTGAGTTGTTCGGTTTCTATTAATATTGACTAGTTCGGTGGTCTTTGAGAAATGACTAGTTCAGTTCACAGTGAATATAGACTAGATCGGTTATCACTGTTGTAGTCTAGATCGGCACACACTGAAATAAAATAGATCGGCACATACTGAAATAGACTAGATCGGTTATCCCTGATATAAACTAGTTTGGCACACACTGAAATTGACTAGTTTGGTTATCACTGTTGTAGTCTAGATCGGCACACATTGAAATAAACTAGATCGGCACACACTGAAATAGACTAGATCGGTTATCCCTGATATAAACTAGTTCGGCACACACTGAAATTGACTAGTTCGGTTATCACCGTTGCAGTCTAGAACAGCACACACTAAAGTATACGAGATCGCTTATCACTGATTGAAACTAGTTCGGCACACAATGAAATTGACTAGTTCGGTTGTTTCACGAAACCTACGTTTTCAAAACTCAAAAAGACACGTTTTTGACGATTGTCTTCTGAAATTTTTTCTACCAAAAGTGTTACTAAGCCTATATGGACAAGAAAAATGAAAAATTTAAGGTTTTTAAGCCAAAAATTTTAAAATCAAGATTTTGACCTTTATAAAGCTAACGAACCCAGGTGATACAAAATAAGAGATTTTTCTATGAATCTAAGCACACACACCTATATCCAAGGATACTAGATCAAAGCTACCTATGTAGATTATCTTTTAGTATAGAACTTAAGCTTAGAAAACAAGAAAAAAATCAAAGAGACGAGGCCTTTTTAGTAGTAAAATGCACAAACAAAAACAATAAACACAAAATCTAAACACACCACTCCATGACTCTTGATACCAATTAAAGACTAATCTAATAACATACTTGATGAGAGGGAAATAGGTTGTTTTAGTGAGAGAAAGGGTTGGATGAACACTTAGAGAGAGAAAGTAAACATAAGATAGAAAATGTATTATGTGTGAAAAATGAACAACCAACCACCTCTCCAAGGCATGGAGAGGTGTATAAATACCCTAATGAGGCCGGACATGGATGGGATTACATGGGATTTCCATGGGCTTTTCCTAACTTAGCCTATTAAGGTTCCAAAAATAACAAAACAAGCTAACGACAGTTATCTATGGAGTGACTGATACTTTCCTAGAATTTTCGTATTCCTAACAACTTCCTTTTCTCTTATTGACCTCCTATGTTCTTCCCCTGTCGTCTTTAGCAATAGCATTTTTGGCTATTGGGATTATAGCCTCGGAGCCATAAGTTAGGCTGAACAGTGTCTCCTTTTGGCTATTTATGGGAAGTGTTCTATGTATCCACAATACTTGAGCTAGATCATCCAGCCATCCTTGTTGACTTTGAGTCAATTGCTTTTCGATATGGTTCATTATTTCCATGTGCTCTGTGACATGGGAGAAGGATTGTGTAACTTTCAATCCTTTGCAAAGATCTGCGAATATACCCTCTCAGAAATGTTTTTTGTCTTTTGAGTTGGTTGTTCGTGGCACTCCAAATCTGCACACTACGTATTCCTATATAAATCTTTCTGCATGTTTTCTGTTTATAGTTGTTAGAGGCTTTTCTTCTACCTATTTCGTGGAGTGTTCAACGACTGTTACCAAAAATTTTAAGCCTTCGGGAGCTGTTGGCAAAGGTCCTAGGATGTTGACTCCTTAGTGACTGAATGGCCATCCATTTCCAGCTCTTATTGCATCATTTTTTGCTTCTTTCCTTATCGCAGATTGTTCCTTGCATTTCTTGCAGTCTTGAATTACCTTTGCGGCTTCTCTGTGCATCGACGACTAATAATATCCTTGCTTCGTAATTCTGACCACCATTGAGCGTGGTTCTGCGTTGAAACCACTAGAACCTTCGTGTATTTCTTTTTCTGGTCATTCTGTGGTGCAGCACAGCGAATTCATGGTGTGTAGAAGGACCTTCGGTATAGGCTTCCTCTAATCAGCTTGTACTGAGGTGCCTTGACCCTGATCTTCCTAGATTCTTTTGGATCTTTTGGTAATAGACCGCTTACCAAGTACTCGTAGATAGGAGTCATCCGACTTTCTTCTTCCTTGGTTTCAACTTGTAGGATCTCTTTTTCTTCTATTGACCTCTTCGATAGGACTTCGACTAGCACATTTTTAGTAAGGTGTTCAAAGGTCATCGAAGCCAACTTGCTTAATGCGTCAGCTTTTTTATTTTGATTCCTTCGGATATGCTCAATTGTATAGCTGTCGAAGCCCTTCAAAACCTCTTTTGTCTTCTGCAGGTATTCTCTGATCATTGGTTGCTTGGCTGCGTAGGTACCCTTTATTTGATTTACCAACAACTGAGAGTCTACGAAAATTGCCAAGCTTATGATTTCCATATCTTGTGCTATTCGCAACCCGGGCAATAATGCTTCGTACTCTGCTTTATTTTTAGTTGTTTCAAATCTAAAGCGTAGAGCATAAGTATACTCTTTTCCCTCGGGATCTATCAGCATTAATCCTACCCCTGAGCCATCAGAGCTTGCGGCTCCATTAGTATAGAGTTTCCATTCATAGCTTAGCTTAGTGTTCTCGGACTTCGTGTCTGTCCTTCCTTCTGCTTCCTTTCTGCTTTCTTCAAGGAGTACTTCGATCAAAAAATATTTAGGCATTTCTTTTTTATCGTCGCCCCTCTTCTGGAATACGATGTCATGCTCTCCTAACTCAATTGCCCATTTAGCCACTCGTCTCGATTTCTCGGGTTTTATTAGCGCCTATTCTATAGGCGAACTGGTTAGGACTGTTACTGTATATGCCTGAAAATATCTTCGCAGCCTTCTTGCTGCGTGTACCAATGCTAGTATAAGCTTTTCCAGTGCTGGATAGTTGAGCTCAGCCCCCTGTAGGACTCTACTTATGAAATAAATGGGAACCTATTCTTCTTTCCTTTTTTGCAAATAAAGCTGTGCTTATGCTCTCTGTCGAACTTGAGAGGTACATTATTAGAACCTCTCCCTGTATCGGTGCTGTGAGCATTGGTAAGTCCTCCACAAATTTCTTCATTTCTTGGAGTGCTGCTTCTGCTTCTTACGTCCATCGTATGTTCTTCTTACCGGTGCAGCTTTTGAGTGTTTTGAAGAAGGGAAGGGACATTTTGCGCCTTTTGATAGGAAATGGCCGAGGGCTGCTAATTTTCCATTGAGGCTCTATATGTATTTGAGCGTCTTTGGTTGTTCGACATCAGTGATTGCTTTTAACTTCGAAAGGCTAGCTCGTATGCCTTTCTTGGTAATGAGATGTGCTAAAAACGGGCGTTCTTTAACGCTGAAAGAGAACTTTTTTGGGTTGAGCTTCATGTTGATTGATCAAAACCTTTCAAGAGTTTCCTTAATATCTACCAACATATCTTCTTCGGAGGTGCTTTTGATCACCATGTCATCGACATAGGCCACTAGGTTCCTCCTGATTTGATCATGGAAAACCTTGTCTAATAGTCTTTGGTATGTTGCTCTAGCGTTCTTTAAACCAAAAGGCAACTTTTGGTAACAGAAAACCCACTAGTACAAAAAGTCGATTTGGCTACACCAAAAAAGTGTGACGATATACATATAGTCACAGATGCGTTTTTGAATGTGTGTGACAAGGTCACGCGACCGTAGGGTGTTTATGGTCACATTTTTGAGTTAGTGTCCGTATCCATTAAAAAACAATGACCAAAAGTGTTAATAAGTGTGACCGTAAACACTGTACAAACACACAAAGCATGTTTTTTTGTATATTTAGTCACATACAATTAAGCATAAAGTGGCCAAAAGTGTTAATAAGTGTGACCATATGGGGTTTAAAGTGAAGTAAAAGTGTATTTTGTGTGACTATTGTTCATCCATTGGCCACATGTGTAATATTTCTCAATTTTAAGTCATTTTATGACTCTATTATTCTCCACTATTTATTATAGTCCGATACGCGTTTACTTTTAATTTGACTTTTAAGCTAAATCGCGTAGACTAGAAATAATCATTTAATGCAAACGGTCACCAAATAAATTAAGGTATACGTCAAGCAAGTGTTAAGTAATTATTAGAAAGATAATTATTGACTTTGGGCATTTTATTTTTATTGGTCACGTAAAAGGGCTTACGTTTCGCAATAAAATACATTTAAACACACCTCAGAAATACCTAGACTTACCTAGACTCAAACCAATACCCACTTTTAATCCTTAAACACAATATTTAATAAATTCTTGTGTTAAGAACCCAAGTTGGCTGAATATGGGTAAGAGTAACCCATAACCATTCGTTCCTTGTGTTAAACTTGCTAGAAAATCCTCTAATGATCCCTAAAGTACTTGTACAACCTATGCTTAATTAAAACTTGTACAAATGGTCTCTAACTAACCTATTATACAATGGTTAATAACCCATTTGCTCTCTTTGTCCACTTTAATACCGTGGCCAAGCAAAGACACATACAAAACCATAAGATTTCATAATCTAGCAAATCTTGTACAAATATTGGGTAATTAAGGATTGTACTTGGGTGGTTTAGCAAGAAACCATGTGTGGCTAACTAAAACCCTCTAAACTACTATATAGGGCACGGTTTGGTTGTGGTTAAGGACTAGGAAAACTAACTAAGTCATAAGCCTATATATATACTCACTCTCATTGACACTTAACATTTTCCTAAAACTTACAAACCCTCTCACAAAGCTAAACCAGTCTCATTTCTCTTTATTGTTTCGTGTTAAGCAATAACCAAACCCATACGTACCCACATTACAATTCAAAGGATACAAGGAGTACTAGGTTCGTATACAAGAGCGTTAGGAGGAGTATACAAGCTAAGGTTCGGGTATACTAAGCTTTGAAGCTTAGGGTTTATACACGTTTGGGTGTAAACGAATTTGGGTATCATTCAATCCCCTTTTAAGCCGAAAACCAAACACTAGGACCCCTGTAAGTCAAACTAATCTCATTACATGTCATATTCTATTCGTTTGTAGTTATATAAGTCATGTAAATTTGTGTTGGATAAATTACGTAAGCATGAACGTGCACGGTTCAACCATTGCACGGTTCACACACATATATTACATGTATAAGATCTTGTGTGGTGCTAACATGTATAAAACTTGTTTAAAAATTGAGTTAAGCCTTTAACGTATCATTTAAATTGCAAGAATGGAAAATAACTTGAAAACTACCACATATACGTGAAGTGTATAAAACCTATACGTAAACATTCACTAAAAATGTGATGACACAACTTGGGAAGGAGTATACGAGCTTATAAAGTGAATGCATGTGGTAAAACATGAATAATAATTGCTTCGAGTGCTTATTGAAAGGTTGCAAACCCTAGGATCTAACTAGTGAGCTTAAAGGACCAAGATTGGGTTCGTTTAATTCTAGCAGCCTACTATTCGTGCCCAGCAAGATGTGGCTATGAGGCCACAGCTTATTTATAAGTCCCACGAGCTTATTTAGAAACCTAAAAAGCTTATCAAAGCAAAATGGACCCTAATACTTGTTAGAAAACTAATCAGACCCTTAATGGGCTTGTTAGCCCATTACCGAGTCCAAACATGAACCCATAAGCCACAATAAGCTCAAACAGCTTATTTGTGAGCTTATACAGTTTAATGAAGCTTAATGTACTTAGAGAATGTTAATGGACCTCAATGGACCAAGCCTAAATAATTGAAATGCTTTTCGGGTTCTTATTGGGCCCGAAAGCCCATTAACAAACTTATTTGCTTATTGAATAAGCCGAACATAAAAACAGACCTAATGATGCTTAATAAGTCTAGAAAATAAGTTGTATAATGTATGAATCCTTTTACAAACTTTTTTGGGTTGAGTTATTGGGCTAACGAGCCTAATAAGCTCGAATAAGCTCACTCGGGCTTAATTTTTAGCCAAACAGTTTTAATAAGCTTAAATGGGCTTAATGAGGGCCTATGTGCCTTTGGAAACTAAATTGGACCTTTAAATATCTTATTGGACCTTAACGCGCCCAATAAGGTCCAATAAGCATAAATAAGCTCATCCGAGCTTATTTATAAGCTGAAGACAGCTTATGTATCTTATTGGAGTAAATAAAACCTAATGCCACTTGTTAGAAATTAATTCGGCTTGAAATGCGATTTTTACAAGTTAAGGGACTAAAGGTGTCAATTCGTAAACGAAGGGGTTAAAACTGCCAAAAATAGATTCTTTAGATCTAAGGGCTGTTCCTATCATTTCTGAAACTTAAGGGGCTGTTTAAAAGGTATAAGGACCAGAAGTTTAATTTTGTAAAGATTAAAGGACTAAAGGTGTACATATGGAAACTTAAGGGTTTAAAATGTAAATATTATATATTTCATAAACATAGGGACTGATTTGGTAATCGTAGAAAACCTAAGGGTATTTTATAAACGAAAGTGATTTTATTAAACACTTAGCGTACCGGACGAATTACATTCGAATATTATACAAGTTAAACCACGACTTAATAAATATAAATATTTATTAATAACGTTTATACGTAAACTAGAACGTGTGTGATCGTATACCTTCCCAAGAGCCATCAAGTGAATACAAATACAATAAACATGTGCACCACCACACAAGTGATAACAGTATATATAAACTAGCAATCTATTATAGTTTATGCATTGAGTCGTTAGCCTAAACTTGTAGACTAAGACTGGTCGTACTTACTTAGGTATTTGACGGTGTGATTCATTTGCCATTCTTGGATATATTTATCATTTTCAGAGGACTATTTACTAAGGTGAGTTCATAGCCCCATGTTTTACAATTACTTAAATGATTTACATCTTTGGGGTGAGAACATGCTTTGTTTTACAAATTGGACGCAAGTGTACATTTTATACTATGATTACGTGTTTGCCTAAGTAGCGATAACCCACTGAGCCCTTTTATCATGAACTGTCAATTGCTAGAATGCAAGCGCGAATGTTATAAATAGATCTATTTGGGATTGACATCCCCGTTTGGGTGAGTAGCGCTCACTGTGCCGGGTTGTCGGACAACAAACGTATACCATGTCGGATTTAGGATGTTGCGGGTTTGAACATCGTTCACAGGCAAATGTTGGTAATTTATTGCATTCATACATGTCGAGCTTCAGTGTCATGAGCTTAGGAAAACGTAATTACTTTTTATGATGTTTGCATTTGTTGCTTAATCATACACTTGGAAATCTTGCGGTCCTACTATTGATTTACATAAACCTATGAATTCACCAACTTTATGTTGACGTTTTAAGCATGTTTTTCTCAGGTCAATAAGGCACGGGGTGCAATGATACATTGGAAGTCACTAATTGAAGAGTCAATATTAAAGATATGGGTTGTATTATATTTTAGGAACATTTGTTATAAACCAAAATCTTTACTTATATTGTCAAACAATTTGAAGCCATGAGCTTATGTAATGAACAAGTATTTTGTTAATCCAATGTATCTTTTTAAAACGACACATTTAGTGGTCGTTCTCATATCTTATGCTATTGATCTATGAAGTAACGCCCTCGGATATTTAACATTCCGCTGCTACCCAGATTTTGGGGTGTTACAGATTCGTATCAGAGCCAAGGTTATAGAGAACCAGGTCAAAAGTTTTGTCTAGACTATAACCATTTTCAAACACCTTATTTACAAACAGGGTTTGCACGGGACATACATGCATTACTTGTTTTCATCTAATATATGTGCTTACATGACATACACTATTTTAGCATTAGTAGTTTACTAAGTGCTCACATGATTGATATACGCGTATATAAATTATACTACGTATATTACTATAAGAGTCTTATAAGTAATACTTATATAAGTTATTTTTGCTTTTTGCAGTAGTCATGTCTTCTGCATCATCCGTTGTTACCTACACTTCCATCTACACCGATTCTAAGCCAAGCAGGGTCTTTTGGGAGCTGATGAGGAGATATTTTTTACGGAGGTTCTCCACGAGTCTATGTTCATACAGGCACATGATCCTGACTATGTGCCAGAGCCTATATACCCTGAGTATATACCATTGGAGGATGAGCATGAGTTTCCGATTGAGGAGCAGCCATTACCTCCTGTTGATTCACCCACTGCTGAGTCACCAGGGTATGTTGCTGAGTCGGATCCCGATGAGGATCTAGAGGAGTATGAGGATGATGAGACAAAGGATGGTCTGGTTGACTATCCCATGGACGGGGGAGATGATGGAGATGATGATGACGGTGATTCATCTGGGGCTGATGCCGATGATGAGGATGAGGATAAGGACGAGGAGGACGAGGAGGAGGAGGAGCACTTAGCTCTGGCCGACTCTACTGTTGTTGTACCTACTGTTGAGCCTGTTTCCCCACCTAAGGGAACAGAGCCTGTTATACCACCACCCTCTACCGACATTACTACCACTGGAGCTAGGATTACTGTCCAGCTTCAGGCTTCCATATCCCTTCCACCAGAGGCAAAGGTTGAGAGAATTCTAGCCATGACTACTCCATCACCATCACCACCTATCTCACTATCACCACCCTCTGCAGGGGAGCACCTTGCTAGGTGCACAACCACATTTGTACATTTATCACCACCGCCTGTACCATCACCATTACTACCATCATCTGGGTGTCCAACCCAAATCTAGACATTCAGGATAGCCTCCACTCAAGCTGTGATTGATGCGGTTACTGCCGCATTACCATCACCTCCACTACTACCACTACCACCATCGCTATACATACCACCACCTGTTAACCATAGGGATGATGTTCCCGTGTCTGAGCTGCCACCTCGCAAGAGGTTGTGTTTGTCCACTCTAGGATCTAGATATGAGATCAGAGAGAGTTCTACTGCTAGAGCTACCGGAGGTCGAGGGATAGATTATGAGTTTATCAGCACCGTAGATGCTGAAGCGAGACGACAAGGGATTAGTGAGGTTGGGTATGGTATTAGGGATACTTGGGTAGATCCGGCAGAGGCAGTTCCTGAGATAGCACCTATGACCGTAAGAGAGGTCAATATTAGGGTTACAGAGCTTGCTGAGATCCATGAGCATGATACACAGGACTTGTATGCTTTACTAGAGGAGGCTCAAGATGGTAGGACTCGTATATCACAGCGAGTCACTATGGACTCACAGCGGGTCGAGTTACTTATAGGGGATAAGATGACTCTCCAGGAGACAATATGGATTATAGAGGAGGAGGCCTATGCTTCCCGAGAGGCATGGGCTCACTCGATAGGATTAAGTCAGGCGATACATCAGGAGCTTTAGACCTACCGTGATCATGTGTATGCACACGAGACCCATATCCAAGCACATCAGGCACAACTACAGCTGCAGAGTACTCTCATTCAGACACAGCACCAGGTATATTAGACTCGTTTCCAGATGCAGCAGGCTGAGATGGCAGCGCTTTGAGAGACTGACTGTAGGCATCAGGCACAAATAGCAGAGACTCTCTGAGTGATGAGAGACATAAGGCGAGAGATGAGTGACATGCAAGCCGAGTTGTTAGCACATCGAGAGCAACAGAGGAGATTTAGATAGCCAGGACCAGATGCTAAAATTCTAGATCACCAGGATGCTTCTAGGGATGTTGATGTTAAGTATTAGGGGTTCTCCCCCGCTAGCTTGGCCTTAGATCTTTCGTATTGTATTTGTGTAACAAAAACTTTTCATGTAAAATTTTCCAAGTTATGAATGAAATAGATGTGTTATGTTGTACTATATACCTCTCTTGTGTTGTTATCTCATATGTAGATTATTATATATCTTGTCATAATTGTGACCTCACGTTTTATCTCTTGTGATTTAGACAAATCATGGCACCTACGATAAGACGAGGACCGAATACCACTCCTAACAACACCAACCCAAACAACATGACCCCGGAATCCATCCAAGCTATGATTGATCAAGCTCTTCTGTGAAACTCCACTAATGGAGATGGAAGCCACAGTTCACACAGGGATAACCGAAGGAACGTGCAAATTACGCGCCCTTATTTCTACGCTGACTTCATGAAATACCAACCTTTGAACTTCAAAGGAACTGAAGGTGTGCTCGGTTTAACCCGGTGGATTGAAAAGATAGAATCAGTGTTCAACATCAGTGGTTGGGCTATTGAAAATCAAATTAAGTTTGCCACCTGCCCTCTGTTAGGGTTGCTTTGACTTGGTGGAATAGTCAGATAAGATCCTTAGGTCCTTGATATGTGAGAAATCACATATCCTTTCTATACCAAAAATGACCTTAAAATGAACAAATTGTGCAAATTATGCTTGTATATTGCTTGTTTTGTCATTTGTGATGTATAGGTACGGATATTGCAAAAATCACAAGAAAACGGTCAAAACCGGACAAACACAAACACGGGAACGGATAGAGTGTACAAGAGTCGGAAGTTTTCTAGCAAAGGTCATCAAAAGTCAGCCCATGGTCAACAATGGTCAATTCCCAAAATGCCAAAACCCTCAAAATACCCAAAATACCCTTATTGTTAAAACAAATTCACAAAAAGTCCTTAAATCCCAAACCCCTATAGTCCTTTAATTATAAAAGGATAACGGTCGTTATCTCTTATCTAATAACCCTTAACCAAACCAGCCCATTTCTTTTTTAATAAAACCATGGCCCAATACCCAAGCCTAGGTCAACTCGTTTAAACCCCGGGTCAAACACATCCGTATAAAAGAAAAATAGGTGCGAATGGGTGTAACTGTTTACCCATCATCCAAATTCAACCCTGTGTAAAAATTTATGTGTAAAAACCCACTCTCTCTCAATTAAGCTATGTGGCCAGAAGATACCAAGTACTAAGTGCCAAGTCATCAACAAATACGTCACCAAGATCTCTCATTGGTCAAGATGTACAAAGGGACTGGCACGCGGGCTTTCAAAGAAACACACTAAAAGGGGGAATATTGCACTAAAATCAATGTAAAAAGAGTACAAGGTATCTGACACAAGGAATGCCACGCTGGCAATCCGTGTGCTCATTTTGATCCAACGGTGAAGAGATGGCATCCAATGATTGCAAAGAATGGAGGGTTCAGATTAAGAGGAGCGTTTAACAGACTTGAAGACCTAGAAGAATCATTTCTCTCCTATAAATACAAGGCTTTCCTCACTCACAGTTCCTAGTTAGTTAGTTTTATTAGCTTTTTAGAGTAGCTTTTAAATTATTATTTTCTTTTAAAAAGTAATGTTTAGCTTATTGTAATCTCTATTTCAACTTGTACTCAGCGTTATTATCAATAAGAATTCAAAGTTTTCTATTTGTGCAATTGTCTTTTCATAAATCTACTTTTATGCAAAAATATGGTTTAAAAAGCTTTAATTGTTTCATAAGCTCTCATTCTCTTTTATAAGCTCTTATCTACTCTTAAGCTGGCTATTTACTCAACTAAGCTCTCAAAAGCTTAGTTGAGCTTATCTTACACAAATCCTCTCTCAAATTTTACCACAACTTAATGAGGAAGGGAAACCAGACATGGATGGGTTTCTAGGACCATACCAGCTTATCTTAGGATAAGTTTGAGCTTGTTAATAGCTCAAATGAGCCTTTTATAGCCTTGTTTAGTGCAGAGGCTTATGTAAGTCTTCATTTACCTTTTCTAGCTTTAAATCTGCTATGTAGCTTAATTTTGCTTAATTTCTGCTTATTGTTGTTTAATCTAGCTTATTGTTGCTTATTATAGAGTGCCCTTGGGACTTTTACATCCAACTTTGCACAATCTAATCTTTTAACCTTTTTTTGAGTTTTAATATAAATAAGCACTTCGAATGCTTAATTGAATTTTCCCGGCTTATTTAGTTTAGCTATTTAAGATTTCTCATTTTTCTTGCATCCTTGTTATCATAAGCTATTTTAGAAATTTTTTAGGAATTTTAGCTTAAAGTTTTACATTTTTCGTGAATTAATTTTGTTATAAACTTTAAAAAATCATAAAAATAGAAAAATAATAAAAAAAAACAATTTACTTTTTTATAAAATTTTCTTTTATCATATTCTAGGCTTAGGTTGAAATTTACTTCCATAGGGTTATTATTTCGAAAGTTCAATTTTTAAAGAACGGGATTCGATCCCCGTTCTCGTTTTCTTTGTTTTTGGCTTAAATTACTCTCGGTTTAGAATTTCCTTAGCTTTTTTACTTTTAAATAGTTAATTAGAATTAGAAAAAGTTTAGAAAAGTATTTAGGGTTTAATTTCAGTGTTGTAGCTTATTTGTCGTGTTTACTTTATTTCTCGTTATCGTTTTTTTCATAGTTAGGTTTAATTGTGCCTTTATTTGCTCACTATTAGGATTTTAGAAATCAATCATCTTTGAACCATTCAAGTCAATTGTCACCAAATAACAAAAAAGGTATCAATTTCATAAGTCTTGGGATTAAAGAAAAACTACATGGTAATCATCTTACCGGTTTTTAAACATTGTGTATTTTTGGTTTAAGATTTTTTCCTACTACCTTTGTCCTCAAGGGTAGTTTTGGAATTTTCTATACTTTAGATATTATTACGTATTAAAACTATACACATCAAGTTTTTGGCGCCGCTGCCGGGGATTTGTGATTAAGATTCCTTCGTTTGCGTTTGTCGATCGTGGTTTGAAGAACCTTTCGTCTTCGAAAGTTACGCTTTTAAGAAAATCAAAATACAAAAAAATTAAAATATATAAAAAGTAAAAATATTTTTTTTTTTTCTTTTCATTATTAGTATAATGTAGAAGTTTAATAAATAGAAAAATACATAATATTTGCTCTTCGGATTTTTTTTTTTGATTTTTCTTGTGAATTCGTGAATATAAGAAATAAAATTTTACAAAGTTGGTAAAAGAACACCAACAAATAATACTTCAATGAAAAGTATTAGCATCAATATGTTTACCCAACAAAGTTTAATTTTTTTTTACGTTTGTTGTATTAGAAAAAGGTATTAAATAAAATATTATTAAATAAAGTGAGAAACACTAAATAAATCCAAATTAACCACCCCACAAAAAAAAAAATATATAACTAAAATAAATAAACTATCATTCAACTCCCAACAAAACCCACCAACCCCAACCAAATTCTACCCCATTTTATACTATATCCTTAATAACAATATCAAATCAATATCTACATTTCTAATAAAAAAACCAAAACCACCACCTATCCAACATCCTGACCCACCCCACCAACCAATACATCATGTCCCCCCCCCAACTATACCACCCAAAACCCTCCACAATAACCACCACAACACAATACTCACAATCCAACCACCATCCCCCCACCCACCAACAACACCACCCCCCACACCCAAACCACACACAAAAACCACCACTCTCGCTCTCTCATTAAACCACACACAACCCCAAATATAGAAAACAACCCAAGCCCTCACTACTCTACTAACAAAACACTATCTCTCTCACAATAAAACACACATACCACAACCCAACATAACAACACACACTCTCTCACATATAAACACACTCAACCCAACCCCTCTACACCACACCACTCACACCCCAAAACAAAACCAAAACCCCAAAAAAACCAACAAAAAAAAAAAACAAAATCCCCCTCACCTCCACCTCCTCCCCCAACTCTCACTCTCATCTCAAAAACAACCACCAACTCCCCACCATCCCAACATCTATATTCACACACCAACACACCCCACCCTCCCCCAAACACCCCCTCACTCCATATACATCATAAAAAAAAAAAATCACTCCCAACAACAAAACAAAAAAAAACCAACACACTCTCCACACAACAAAAACACACCACCCCCTCACACCTCTCTCACTCCCAACACAAACATAATAAATAGATATAGAAGAACCAATAACAAAACAACCCCACAACACAAAACAAACAAAAACACAAACAAACACACAAAACTAAACCAACTACACAAAACAACACATACCTAACCCAATCTAACAAAAATAATATACACCTACCAAATACCACGCCCCAGCTATTAAATCAAAATAAACTACAATTTTAAAAACAAAATAAATCACACTTAAAATCAAAGATATATATATATAGATTAACCACTAAAACCACCAAACGCCCCCCCCCCCTTTTACTTTCAACACACACCCCACCCCCCCTTTGCACTCACTGCCTCTTCACTCGCCTCACCACACATAGACGAAAACCCACCCTCCCTATATACTAATACAAAACACCAAACTTCAAAACACCCTATAGATTCTCAGATATCTCCCACTCAACTCACTAACCCAAGCCGCCCTTCTCTCCCATACAACCTAACCCTCTCCATCATCAACAACCTTCAGCCATACCTCTTTTCCTCTCCCCAATCTCACATGATGATATGATCCATCCCTCATCATAATATAGTCCCAACCCCCCCCCCCCCCCCCCGTAACCTCCAATGTGTGTTAAATCTGTAATTACACTCCCGGGATATCAGCTTCTATCTCACCGTTATAGATAGAGAAAGCACTCTATCATCTAACTGACCTCACTGATAAGTTCCCCCACCCGTTACCTTGGTGTGTTCATAATCCTGTGTGTATCATCATATAGATAGCCCCCTCCACACCCCCCCTCCATCTACAACTCCAACACGTGGCCTTAATGCGCGACCTTGCACTCACTTCTTATGAATACTATGTGTTAATGCGGAATCTTAATACAAGTACTAAAAAGAACACAATGTAATACTTTGCTATTCGCTATTGATTTCTATTAGGGTTCTATCCCTATTAAAACATTATGTCGTAGGGTTCCTTTTATACACCAAGGAAAACCTTAATGGGCTTTACAAACTTTCTCTTCGCTCCATCGCGCTCGCTCTGCGCATGTGTGTTTCCCTAAGATATCTCTAAGATAACTATCCTGTTACATAAACAGACTTAACTAGACAAGACCAGTACTAACTATAGTACTTCCAGACTTAACTTAGTACTGGCAGACTTAACTATGTCTACCAGACTTAACTCTATAACTACCAGACTTAAGTCTGTTTACAATAATTCCTAACAATATGTTAAGTGGATTCTTTCAAAACCAAGCCTCAACTTCAGGTACTCTTCCGAGTAATACCATTCCAAACCCGAAGGGTGAGACGAAAGCGATCACTACTCGAAGTGGTGTTGCCTCAAGAGTATACTCGAAGTGGTGTTGCCTCAAGCTTACTTCGAATAGATGCCTCAGTGATTGTATACTCAAGAGTATCTATGGTTGCTCTTAGTTCTAGAGTCCCATCAGCAAGAGTTGTGGCAGTTGCAGTCTGCCAAAATTGTTTGACTAGGGAGTCATGGATAGTGGGATTGTAGGTCAAGGCATACCTGATTTTCAAACCTTTTAAAAAATCTACTATCTCTGCAAACCATGTACTTTCTTCAGGTTTCTTTAAGAATCCCACTTGGTTATGCTTGTCATAGTATTTCATTGAAGCCATTCTTTGAAATTGTAGTAAAGAGGTTGTGATTTTTGGTTATGATAAATTGGGTTTGACTTGTGTAGGTAACTTAGTACTGATTGTATCTGCTATTTGACTTTATATGCGAAAAAAAATGAATTCCAATTGGCCCTTCAAGAAAATAGTCTTTTTTAATAAAGATAACAGTAATTATCCAATTGGTATCATTATCCGCTTAAATATACCCGCAATTTTCTCTAACGGTCATATTTAAAGAAAAGTCAAAGTTGTTAGACCAAACGGTACTAACGACGAGTTACCAGTATTAATATTGGCCTACCAGACTTAAGTCTGGTCAACCAGTATTAATCTCATATTGTCAGAACTAACAATAAGCTTACCAAGAATAAGTAGTAAACTACCATAATTAATTATTGTTGAGAATCGTTTAGCCCATCTAGGATAGGTTTTATAGATAATATTGAACACGCAGCGAAATAATAAGAAAGCAATATTATCAAACAAGGTTTTTCATTGAACGATTTCCCTATTACCCCAACTATAACTTAGGGCTAGACCAACTAACTATGGTGTACTATTCGACTTTAACCAGTCGACTGTGCTATCTAGATAACTAACTATGGTGTACACACACACACACCTTTTCTACTCGACTCTCATCAGTCGATGTTTCTATGGATGGATCTAAACTACATACCTTAGACCTCCTTTTTTAGTATAAGGGGTCAAGGTTTACATGGAAACTAATAATGATAAAATCAATTAGTTATTCAATCATTATCTTTGACCAAATCTTTTAATTCTTTTCTTTTGTAGTATTCTTTGACTACAACTTTGGTTCCTTCGTGTTTCCATCTTGTTTCATTCTTATATTTATTTTGTAATCATCAAATCTGAAATCCCAACAATCTTCCCCTATTTGATATTACAAAACAATATTCATGTACGAAACAATCTTCAAAGCTTCCCCTTGAATTAAGATTTTCTTGTACATGTCACCACTCATAAGTAAGCTGCAAACCATATAGTATTTTCCCCCTTTTTGTAATCATATAATAGGGGTCTTCTGTAGATAAGCAACTTGTGAACACTTCCCCTTAAGTGGTACATGTAGATGGTTAAGCATGTTAACAATAAACTTCCCCTGAAAG
>BQNB010013303.1:1760-77434 GCA_026074375.1 Tanacetum coccineum | reverse complement strand
CACACCTATCATAGTTAACAATTAAATTGACATTTGCTTTTGATTAAGAGTAAATAGATAATGTTTATGAATATGATACATGGTACAACAGTTATTGGCGATGTAACTTGAGCAATGTTATTATCTAATTTCTCAGTAGACTCTTTGTGAAGTGTTGCTGATCACAAATGGAATTTGTTCTAAGTTTTTTATGTGCTGAATGGTGCGACTGAGAAATAGGTCTTGGGTATTGTATATAGGCATGCTTTAGTGGCTTTTTTTCCTGCTCACAAACATTGGATGTTATAGTAGCTGCAACATAAAACTTTGCAAAGGTCAAAAGGGACTTACTCTAAATTTTGGATATCAATTATTCGTCTAGTAGTTCTGCTTCTTGTCGGGTCCCTGGTCACAATCGGATTGCTGATCTGATGGATACTAACTGTTTTTCCTTTTTCTTATCTGTTTTTCTCTTTCCTTATCTGTTTTTCCCCTTACCTTTGCATGTCTTGAAAGCTTTATTTGCTATATTTTCTCTGGGGTCACGGTTCCAAGCTCTGAGTGCAGCCTCAAAAAAGCGTAACTCAGAGCATTTGAACTAGGGAAGTGACCCGCATAGAAAATGCTTAACCGTATTAAGTAAACAGTAGTAAGAAGCCTGAGACCGAAGGGACTTATTGCTTTACTCTTACTGGAGTTCTTCTTGTTGCTCTTGATTTATTGTTGTTGATCCTCCCCGAGAAATAATTATAGCACAAAAACAGTGGATTTTTAACGACCCGACATTTTTTGATTCAAATCAAATAAATGATATAAGGGTCGACCTTTTTAACGAAACAAAAAGCATTATAAAGAAAGTTGACCTCAGACATTCTGTCTTTTTTCAACTTCTGAAGGGTACCCCACATGGGCCTCTTTAAAACACAGTTTTAAAGCTCTTATTTAGTCGATGATTTGATCCACAAATCACATCGTTACTACCGGCCCGGAAAATATAGGATTAGTTTATTTTTGCATATTGATTTTAGTTAATGTAAAAAGGTATGTTACCTGTGTTAATTTATGGACGATAAATTAATAGATGTGTGTTAGGATCGAACTCAAGATCACGGGATTGCACTCACTACAAGTTAACAATTAATAAATAATATATTTGTTAATTTTACACGTAAACATTTAACGGTCGTTAAGTATTTAACGGAAAAGACTAACGACCATAAGGACAAGGACATGTACATAATAACATAATTGATGTTACATAATGTTACATAATTATTGTTACTTAATGTTACATAATGTTACATAATTATGTTACATAATTAAGAATTGATGGTACATAATTGATATTAATGAATAGATGTTACATTAGGGAAAGGGAGCCTATATAAACACCTACATGGAGATGTGAAAAGGGTACACACAATAATCCCTAAAAACTCTATCACTATTCTTGTCCTTCATTCGGCTCCATAACCTTGGGTTGATCGGATCGAATCATTCGGTTAAACGCTACGTGTTATCAAGCTAGTAATTGGTTAACTCGATACATAGCGTGTGTACAAGATCGTGATACAATCTTTCTTTAGATTGTTCTTGGATTGTTTTCGTATAAACCCAAATTAGGGTTCCTGGAGATAATCGCTAAGCAATTTGATTCTTGTTCGGGCTAGAATCAAAAGGTATGTAACCCTAATTCGGTTAATTATTCAAGCATGTTATTTGATCCTTTATTTGCTTCCGCTATTCTATGCTTTGATGTTATGGTTTAATATAATTGTTATGAAAGTATAAAAACCATCAGTGGCATCACGAGCCATTTTAACATGTTGATAATTACCGAAACCTAAAATCAATAACTAATATTGTATTGATGTTAAAATACATGAAAGGGTTTTATAAAAAAAATTTAGTCGAAAATTTTATATAAGAAACCATAAAGTACATGTTTTGATTAAAGAGGTTTAATATACATGATTAAATTGTTATGACATGTATGTGGGTTACGATCTTTACGGGATAATTGTTATGTGTATTGTGTGGATCCATGACAAACATGCATGTTTATCATGGATCATGAGAATATATGAAGTAATTTGTTACGTGTATATTTTGACCACTTAATTTTAGTACGATAAATCTAAAATTCGGGAAGACTTATATATTGATTCTTGATTGGATATATGATAAGTAAAACCTAGAATTTAAAATTAGGGTTCATCGTATAAAAGGATTGCATGTGGCTACATGATTTACTTTAACGCATATAAATTGTTATTATGTGTTTATTGTTTAGTCAATTATTTTAATTACTTGTTTTTGTTTATTTAATTATGGCGAATTGTTGTAAACAAAAAGGGTAATTTTTTCAAAGAAAATAATATGGACTAAATCAATATAAAAAAAATTAAGAATTGTTTTGAAGATTAAATAGTTGATTGGTAATTTTCGTACTAAATGGTTAGAAAGGCTCATCCAATTTGACAAACTGTGTGGGAAGTTTAACGCGTCGCTGGTCGAACCCGACTAAAGAAGGAAGTCAAGCTTCACGCTGACCGAATTCTCGGCTTGCTTGTGCGTCAAATTGGAGTTACCTACGACTATTTAAAAGTACAAAATTACTTTAAGGTTGATTTGCCTCAATTCCACATCCGAAACACTAAGTTGAAAGACTTATGCAAAAGTACGGTGTGGACGATAATTGAGGGCACTTCTTTAATTGGTTCATCCAATGCCTCAACCAAACTATGTTTATTTAATCTTCACCTTAAAAGTTAATAAAAAGTGTTTTATTAAACATATGCTATGGAGTTGTATGCATGCTTCTCCATACATAATTTTGATTCACATGTCAAAATTAATACCCTTAAACTTAAGTCTAATGCCATCTAATTAAAGGACACTTGAAATTGCGATTAAGTCAAGTGAGACCTTGGACTATATCGTAACGGACAGAAAACTATCATGATTGAGTGAGACCTCACATGGATGAGTTTGCGTTCTTTAGATTAGAATGACTTAATTGAGTTACTTAGTGAGATCTAGAAACTCAAGGCATTAAGATGGGATGAAACATGTTTACAATGCAACTAGTTTTGGCAATGTAAATCCCATAAATATCTAGAAATTGAAAAATGTTTGTCAATTACTTGTTCGACAAGTTACCACGTTGAATACATTCATCACTAGCAGATCAACTGATGTGATGAGTTTATGTCAATGTGGGTTCTAGTTTTCAAGGAAATACTATGGTTATATGAATATTACCTGGGTATATTTTATTTTCTTGAAAAAGGTATTATCGAAAATACTAATAATTTTGAACTTTTTCTATTAGTCGTGACTCGTGAGCAAAACAACACGTAACAACTTCCACATGTGAATGAGGACATTACTACGCTTGGTCTTCGTGTACTATTGAGTAAATGATCAAAATGAACACTTAAGTGTATCTAAATGAACATTTAACTGTATCTAAAGGTACTTTCACAATTAACTATAAAACAATAACAACTGTGTTTTGCTATAATGTTGGATGTACTACCCTTGCGTGAAGGGTGTGGCTACTAAAGTTGAGGAGAGACTACACGTGAAACACATCTACACCCTCTTTTTCACTCGGCCCATATACTCCGTTACATGACATATATCTGAGTGAAGTCGAGTGATTATCGGAATAGGGACTCCACTCAGAATAATTTAGCATGTTAATCTCTTTATATTACAGGCCCCTGTAAACACCGTTGTGAACAATGTTTATTGGAAATGAAAGGACTCTATGACCAAAGTACTTCATTGGGAAAACCATACGACAATGTTATGGTGATACTTATTTAAAGTCCCTTAGCATAGGATTTTGTTGATTTTGTAAGAAACTTCAATATGCATTGCGTGGGGAACGACAGGTAATGAGTACTCGCACTGTCATTGACTTCGTAATGGGGTTCTGAAAGACAAAGACACCTATCCTCAGTATTTACAAATACAAATGTGTTGAGATAAGAAGCCAAAACCGCAAAGCGAACAAGAAGGTCTAAGGCAAGGGTCAAGGCTGATAAGAACAAGCAGTTGTGCCTTTCACCAAAGCCTAAGCTTTTCCTTGAAGAGAAAGGAAAATTCATAATAAGGGATCAGTTGTTCACCACTTCCACGTTGCATGGGCATTGATGAGGAATGCGTTTGAGGTGGTGGGGTTCATCTTTATCTCGAAGGAGTGCGTGCAAATACGAAGAAGTCTGAGCCGGTGCTGCAGTTTCAGGTAAACTTATTTGCAATTGAAGTTATTAATAATCTAATTACAAATTAAATTCCCTGGGTATTTGTATTTCGGATGCGGTTTTCATGTTTGTTAATACGCTGCAGGATTTAAAGAAGAAAGCGAAACTTCTTATGGGGATACATATCTGCAGTGGGCAACGGAACACAAAGCAGCTGTTGAAGCCATAGGGAATGTTTGATTTAGTTTTACCTGCCGGGTTTGTACTGAAATTAAACATTGTTATTATGCACCCTTCTATTGTTAGAGGTGTTGTTTCCCTTTAATGTTTGTTGGAATTCTTGGTTTTTCATCTATACTATTGCTAGTATGGATTTCTCTTTCTTTAAAAATGGTATATTCTATTTTAGTGGAATATCTCCATGAATGGTGTGTTTGATGACATAAATTAAACTAGGTCCCAAGAATATATTATAGTCTATTTTTTGCCAATCAATGAAAGAGAAAGTTAGACTTGGATTCACTTCTTATCTTTGGCACTGTTGTATTGCCCTTATTGGCTTGACTCGCATGCAAAAGCTTCATCGTGAAGGTCTTTTGGAAAATATCGATGAGGAATCATTTGATAATGCGAATCTATGTATATCCTGGAAGTGAAAGAAAACTTTTATCTAAAATATGAATAGGCTAAGTTCTATTGGTTTATTTGCCTACGGTGTATGCAGACACTTAGACCATGTTTCAAGGAAAGGTGCTAGCTACGTCTTAACCTTTACGTGATGATTTCAGTCGTTGTGGTATATGTTTATGTACTTAAACATAAACATGTGGTATTTGAAACATTAAGGTTTTCTAAGCAGAAGTAGAATTGGCAAACTAGGAAAGAAGATTAATGCTCTTCGATCCGATAGAGGGTGGTGAATATTTAAGCCAAGAGTTTAAAAGTTTATTTAGTGAGAATGGAATAGTCAGAATCTTACTTCTATATACTCACAACAAATGAGTGTATCTGAAAGGAGAAATCGTGTTTATTGGATATGGTGCGATCTATGTTTACTCTACAAGTTATCCGTTTGGGATTATGCCTTAGTATCTGATATTCGTATTCTTAATATGGTAGCCAATTAAGTAGGTGATAAGGTCACCATATGTAATTATGGCATGGCAAGCGCGGAATTTGTCTTATTTAAGGTCTGGGGGTTGAGAGGGGTATGTGAAAGTGACTCAGCTGATTTATACTCCAACAGGGAGATCTGTTTAGGGTATCTTTGTAAGGATACCCTAAGGGAAACTATGGGTTACTACTTTTATTTCTACTCCTCATAAAACAAAGTAATTGTTGATTACGGGTTGGAGATTTTCTTAAAAGGATCTCTTATCTCAAGATTTCAGTGGGTGAGATTTGATCTAGAAGATAATCATATGGATCATTACCTTATGAATTTACTAGCGAAATTCCTAGTTGTATCACTGAAAGTCTGGGTTCTCCATCGGAATTAATTCATGCCGTAGGTCTGAAAGGGACAAAACGTGCACCAAACAAGTCTGTGTCTAACCATGGAGGTAATGATGAGTTGTAGGGATCTTGGGAACCTGCTAATTATAAAACTGCCCATACTTGACCTGATAGGTAAATAGGTCAGGTGCAAGGGATGAGGAAATGAACTCCATAAAAGTTAATGAAGTCTGGACTGAAGTAGACCTCATCATAATGCAAATTAGTAAGGAGTAAGTGGTTCTTCAAGAAAGACTGACATGGATGGTAATGTACACACCTATAATGTCGGTCTGGTAGCTTAAGGCTGCTACTCATACTATGGGGTTTGAATACGAGAGAGACGTTTTCTACTATTGCAGCATTAGAGCTATTAGGTTTCTCATAGCTATAGCAGCTTACTATTGATTATGAGATTTGGAAAAAATGGTTGTTAAAACTGCCTTCTTGATGGTCGCTTAGATGAGGACATCTATATGGAGCAACTTAGGGTATGTTGATCCAAATTATCCATACGGTGTATGCAAACTTAAAAGGCCATTTTTGGTTTCGAAGATAGCATCAAGTCAATGGTATAATATTGATTGATGAGGAATCAATAAGTTTGGTTTTATTCTGATGTGATGAGCCATGTTTATATCGCAATAGCAGTGGGAGTGCTGTAGTATTCTTAATCCTATATGTCGATGACATTTAATATAGGGAAAACAACTTTCCAAGCTTAAAGGATGTAAAGGTCTATCTTGGAAATGTTTTTCTGTTAAGGATTTAGGAATGAGATATACATACATTTGGAATTAGGATATTTAGTGATAGATCTCAGCGGTTGTTTGGACTTGATCAAAGTCGTCTTTCATCGATAATATACTTGAAGAAATTTCAGTATGCAAATACTCTAAGAAGTTTATACCGTATGGAAGTCAAATGATTTGAGTAATGAAATGTGCGCTTCATCAGATGAGGAAAAAGCTTAATGAAAAAAGGTACCTTTTTGCTTCGGCTTGTGGATCTATCATGTATATGCTGTCAGGTGCAACAAGGGACATGATGTGGCGTTGCTCAAAACTTGGGCTGTCGTTATAAATGAATCCAGGAAAGCTCCACTGGGTTTGCTGTTAAACATATTCTATAGTATATGATGGAATAGAAAAGTATATGTTTTAAGTGTACGGAGGATATCCAGTCTGAATTGACTGTTACAGGTTTCTGTGATGCGTCCTGGCTCTTGCGATAAGATATACGAAGTCTCTGAGGGTTATGTCTTTATCGTCAATGGAAGGAGCAGTAGACTGGAAGAGCAAAGCTGACAAACCATTGCATGCATGCAACGCAATCTGAGACCTTGTTTGGTCAGAAGTGCAATGGATGCCGTTTGGTTTAGGAAGTTTGTGGAGATCTTGGAGTGATGCCTTCAATAAATTAAACTATTAATATGTATTGTGACAAATTCTGCTGCAATCATATTAGCCATATGAAACTGAGTCATGAATGGCGCCAGACATTTTGGTAGATATCACTATGTTCGAGAACAAGTCGAGAGTGGTGAATCAATTGAGAAAAGTTAAAACAGATTAAAATCCTAGCTCGTTGCTTTTACTTTAGCTTTACCTAGAGGAATGGTTAATGAAACTGCCTTTGGAAATTGGGAATTCGATAGCTAGTAGTCTTCATACATATCTTTCGATATTTTTATTTTTGTGATTAGTGTTTGGATATGGAATGTGTAAACATGATTATTGATAAAATAAAATGGATGGTATGTTTATTTTGTTATTTAATTTTGTTCATATTTTAATATGTTTTTAATCATGAATATTAAATATTCTAAATGATCGTTGTCGATTTAATAATATGGAATATTATTAAATCAGGACACAATTTAATGTTGGTCAGATTTACTTGAAAGTATATTGATGTGATTACATGCAAATTTAAATGATATTCGATGCAATCGATATACGGACTTATCACCAATACTATTTGATTTGTTCTTTATGACTCTTGTCATTAAGTAATCATAAATAGTTTATCCTCTGATTGAGATACCAGGAAAATGTTATGGATCATAGTTGCATTTATGTGAAGCATTTAACGCTAAACGTAATGGTAGCTATACGGATTGTTTTTCAGAAGTGTGCAAAATTCATGATTTTGCTTGTAGTCAATAAAGGATTTGTTTCCTTCAAATACGTTTTGAAGTTTAATACAGCTGGGCCCCTCGTGGGATTGGTAAGATGTATGTGTGGCCACACCTAAAAATTTTTGGAATACGTTCAGAAGATTTGGTAATCTTGCTCAATCAAATAAAAACGGAGAAACAAACATCTAGTTAATTTAGGAATGACTAAGATCCATATACTATTAACATTGTATGAAACAAAATGATAATAATAATGATGAATCTCATTAAACGTTTTTCCAGGAGACCTTACTTAAGATCGTACTAGAGGCATCGGCGTGTAAATAGACGCTAACGATGTTGATACACTATTAAATATGTCCAAGTGGGAGCTGTTAGTTTATGGACGATAAATTAATAGATGTGTGTTAGGATCGAACTCAAGATACGGTATTTGCACTCACTACGAATTGTTAAACAATTAATACAATATATATTTGTTAATTTTACACGTAAACGTTTAACGGTCGTTAAGTATTTAACGGAAAAGACTAACGACCATAAGGACAAGGACATGTACATAATAACATAATTGATGTTACATAATGTTACATAATTATTGTTACTTAATGTTACATAATGTTACATAATTATGTTACATAATTAAGAATTGATGGTACATAATTGATATTAATGAATAGATGTTACATTAGGGAAAGGGTGCCTATATAAACACCCATATGGAGAGGTGAAAGTGTGACAATAATCCCTAAACTCTATCACTCCTTTGTCCTACATTCGACCCCATAACCTTGGGTTGATCGGATCGAATCATTCGGTTAAACGCTACGTGTTATCAAGCTAGTAATTGGTTAACTCGATACATAGCGTGTGTACAAAGATCGTCGGTACTATCTTTATTTGACTTGTTCTTGGATTGTTATTCTGTATAAAAAAAAAATCCCAAAATTAGGGTCTGGGAGATAATCCGCTAAGCATTTGTTCTGTGTTGGGCTTTAGAATCAAAAGGCATGTAACCCTAATTCGGTTAATTATTCAAGCATGTTATTTGATCCTTTATTTGCTTCCGCTATTCTATGCTTTGATGTTATGGTTTAATATAATTGTTATGAAAGTATAAAAACCTTCAACCTGTTAGTGTCGCCGCGTTCTGTAATCACAGAAGGGTCTGTGAACACCCCTTGAATATGAATTCAAGCAATGTAGGAGAGATGTGTTCCAGTGAGTTGTCAAGATAGCAAGTATTGCAGCCTTCTGTCAAAAATATTTAAGACATGCTTATTTTGGGTGACACTAATAGCAGGACAATATGTTTAAATCAAAATCGAGCCAAAAGAAAAGGAGATTGATGAGAAATGAGAAAAAAAAAACATATTAAACGGATTTAACTATCAACATCATATCATATTTTTGGTGCAAATACCAAACTGCGAATGTAGCAACGCTTCAACTTACCTTCACTCACTAACCACGCACACTCGTTATTCATGTATGAGTTGCTGTCCCTTTTTGTGGGTTTTTGTTAATGGCTGTTACAACAACAAATTGTCAAGCATTAGTATAGCTTAAACTATCAACTCAATACTGCATGCAGCATATTCATAATGTGAATGTAGTAACAATTCAATTTACCTTGACCCACACAACACGTACATTACTATTCATGTATGAGCTGCTATACTACTCTTTCGTATGTTTTTGTTAATGCATGTTACAACAACAATTTGGTAACAATTAGTGTAGCTTAAACTATTAGCTATATACCGCACGCAGTATATTCATATAGATAGTAACGCATAACCTAACATACCCTCAAAAGCGTAATGTAGTTGCCGATTGTTCCTATGCAAGGTTGAGTGTTCTTTTTCCAAGGTTACGGTAACATGTATTACAACAGCAAGTTGCTATCCTATTGTTATCCATTAGTGTATTTTAAAGAACTATATACATAAACTATACAACAACTAAACAACTTAAACACAAATAACCGCGCATACCTTGATTCATAAAATCATTCGGTCCATTATTGGCATTCACGGATTCTGAAGCAGCCGCTCTTTGTTTCCGCATACCTGTAATGACAGCGGGTTGCAGGAAGTTAGTACATTTTAGAATTGCGATTAAAGAATTAAGTTGCAAATTTCGTGGACCTACTATAATTTTTGGAAAACTCAAGGTAGCAAGTACTTTTGGCGTTCCAAGCCTCTGCGAGAGTTATCTTGCATGTTATTTGAAGCTATTGGCATGCTCAATTGTCTGCCTGTGAGTTAGTACGATCGTTTTGTATATCTCTCTAACGCCTGTCAGGACATCAAATGGTTAATAATTAATTCAGCTGAAACTATTAGTTTTACACTGTACTCGGTATATCCATAGACATAGAAACTGATAACGTGACGTACCCTGAAATGTTGAATGTTGTTGTCGTACAGACATTGTTTCATAAACTGATTTAGCTCATTATTGGCAACAACAGTTTCTGGAGTTGATGTTCTTTCTTGTCGTATACCTGTAATGATAAGAGGTTGCGGGTAGTTAGCACAGCTTAAAATGGCTCTTAAACATTCAAGTCAAAAAAACGTACCCGCATATGCTTTACGAAATCTTTGTGCCATGTTGCCACTACTTGGATGCGATAAGTATGATAGCCTCCTAACTATTCTTCTCCTGGTAGAGTTTTATACATCCCTACACAAAATAGAAACATACCGTAAAGTAAAACGTAAATACACTAATTTATATAAAACTTAAAATCGATACAACAGAGTTACCTTGAATTGAAACCATATTCTTAACTGACATAAATTTTCAAAACCCCTAAATACAGCCGGCCAAAGAAACAAGGCACCCTAAATACACCTTATTTCAGAACCCCTCAAATTAACTGGCATAAATTTTCTAGGTGACACTTTATTAATTTCAAAAAACTTGGAAACCCTAAAACACAATAACAAATATTCAGGGAAAGCTGCAATCAACAATCATCACCACCGCTGCAATTGAGACCCCAAATCCATAAATCGAAAGAAGTCTCGTAAGAGAATACTGGTGTAAGAGACCTTACAAATCTTCTTCCTCTCCTGCTTCCTTGCTACCTAATCATCCGTATATATTATGTTGTTCCTGAAGGTTCTAGGTTTGTGTGGTGTCATAGGTTTTGCCGATGGAGTACGTATAAGTATAACTGCATAGTAAATTCTAAGGCGGGTTTGATTTGGGCTGCAGCTAGGCCAACACTCCCAGGCCAAATATAGCCCACGAAAACGGCACTGTAGCAAGCATGGTTAAAACGGTAGTGTTTTAACCAAAATATAGTATATGTACATAATGGTAATCGCATAGGACCGTGATCATCAATGTCACATCAACGCTAACTTCGTTTTTTCTTTTTACAGCTAACTTCATGAACAAATTAGTGTAATAACATGATCGCGATCACAAAAAAAAACACCTCGTTTAAACACAAATGGACACACCTCGTTTAAACACAAATATACATTACAAATTTGTGGATTTGCGGATACACCACAAAAGCCATTTAATAAAACACTCACACGTACAACAAGTCACACGACTCGGTCTTATTCTCGACCGAGTCTTGCAAAACCTTTAGATCAAGTATAATGGTGACCGCACAGGATCGTGGTCATCAATGTCACATCAACGCTAACTCTGTTTTCTCTTTTTACAACTAACTTCATGAACAAATTAGTGTAATAAAACGACCGCGATCACCACAAAAAAGCACGCTTCATTAAGCACAAATATACATCACAAATTTGTGGATTTGTTGATACACCACAAAAGCCATCTAATAAAAACACTCACACGTACAAGAAGTCATACACTCAGTCTTATTTTCGACTGAGTCTTGCAAAATTATGGTTCAAGACGCGTCTATCTGATGATGTGTAGTGATGCAATCGTGTTTTGGATGGTGTCACATGGACAATGAGACACGTCTTTTGTTGGTTTGTGCTCATGTCATACAGATATTTATACAACTGGAAATACGTGGGTCTACGGGGTCACATACGTTTACACTTAGATATCATTCTATTAATGTTTATAATAATATATTTGTATATTTATTATTTATATTAATATATGGTTTGACGAAAGAACACTAACGGTCGTTAATTAGTTCGTTATGAATAATTAACTATAAAGGCTTTATAATTAATGGGTAATTAAATGTAATTAACCATAAATATTAGAAAGTCAAAAAGTCAACACCAAAGGGTGTTGGTGTGAGGTTCGACCAGCCTAAAGCCCAAAGGGGAGTTGGATTGGGTTTTGAGCTATCTTTTTCTCCAAGATATGTATTTTAGGTAAACCCTAAATTCACCTAGTATATAAGGAGGATCCTAGAGCTCATAATTACCATCCCTCTCTTCTCTCCTCTCTTGGTCGATGCAAACAAACACCCACCTTAGGGTTTTCTTTGTGTTTTGCTATTATTGGTGTTCGCTTGTTCGTTGGTCAAGAACTAGCATTCGGGTGATATTGTTTGACGTGTAGTGTCGATACACGTAGAGGTTATTTATTTTAGTAACTACAAGTAGTGTTTGGTTCGCACGTTATTACGCACACACACGTGCGTGTACTCGAAGTGTCTTTGATTCGTTACTAGCTTGGTTGCTAAAGGTATATTACCTTATTTATGTTTATGGCTTTTTATGTGTTAATTATTTATGCTACATGCGATCTATATCCGTTGCGTAGCTCGTTTAATATTAATGTGATATTAGGTTATTTAGATAACGATTTCCAACAGTGGCATCACGAGCCATCTCATATAGCGTAGCAATTACATAAAAAAACATAAATATAATGTAAAATATATCGCCCCATATGTATTATTTGTTGCCTTTTTATGTGAAAATTATTTTTAGAAATTATTTAGAGAAATAATCTTGCTTTAATTGGTCACATAATTAAGGAAATAATATATAAGAATATATTTTACATGTTATCTAGTTCGCTTATCATGATTATATTTGTGTTTTAGATTTTTTTTATATATTGTTGCTTATTTATATTGCAATAAATTGGCAACCATGGATTACATGCATGTAACCCATGGTTATTAAGCTTAATATATAAATGTATGCATGAGAATCTTACGTGAATTATTTGATTAATTGCAAAAGTAGGGAAGACTTTTGTTGAATAAATGTTTTAATTGCGTACATGATTCTTGCTTAGTATGATTAAATTTGATAAATATGTTTTGCATGTTTTATATAATGGCATTTTTTTATATAATTATGCAAAAACGATTTTCAAATTTAATATGGACTAAAAGTACATGATTAAAATGCTTATTGTATCATATATCGATATGTACACTTTGCTGAATCATGGACTATATACGTAAATTTGTAATTTTCTTGCAAATGTTCTATAACGCAGGGGTTTAGAGGTTTCCGCAAGGGAACCCGCGACGAAACAACGCAAGAATACACAAATTTTACATAAACCATTTTAAACAATATTTTAAGTATGTCGTAGTCGTTACCAGGGTTTGATTATTTTCTGTGGGAAATTAACTTATCCGTAGTAAGATCACTTACTTGAAAATGTTGTAAACATGACAACCCTAATTTTATAAATAGCATGTGATTTATAAAATGTAGGGATTTCTATTTATAGAAAAGTTTTAAAACGAAAATGGAAAGGTTTTAAAAAAAACTAGTGTTATAAGGTTGTATGCATGCTTCCTTATGCACAAATTTTGGTAACATTGTTTTATCAAATTCTACCCTAAAATTAAGTCATTTCCATCCAAGTATGGAATCACTTGAGTTGTATTTTTACTCTAAAACTGTTTTAGGTAAATTTGCAAACAAGGTAATATAACAATCGTATGGTCAGACCTGAAACTGTAAAATTATTGATTTTGTATTAGACGGCTTATATCGAGTTTGGTTGTTCAGAACTTCGACCCGAGGCATACGATGAGGTTAAACATGTTACTTGACATTATAATTCCGGATTATAATGCCTTGTGCCCCATAAAGGCTAAGAGTTGCACATGTTGGCAATTATCACACGCTGATTACCTTTTGAGTTTACCATTTCTAGTAGATCAACTGCATTAATGGTAGAACGTCAAGTTGGATCTTAGACTCTTGATAAAATTAATTTTTTAATTTTTTAAACATGGATAGTTAACTTTATAAAAGATTATTATCGAAAATACAAATATTTTCAGAACTTTTGATTGTTTTGTAGATGGATGTTGTTGCCTAAAACATAAACAATACGACTATCAGGTCGATTCTCTAACAGGAGAACCTTACTGGACCAAACTTTACGAACAGGTACCGAAACTTAAGAACTGTTCTTAGGTCTGAAGGGAAACTAGTTCATTTGGAACAGTCTTTGATCCCTCTTCCTTGTCATGTAGCATCTCAAGCTGCGCGTGATGCATTTAACGCATCGTACGACGCGCAAAATGAGGTGGCATGTCTTATGCTTGGTAGTATGTCTCCTGAACTTCAGAGGACTCTTGAAAACTACAAGACATATGATATGATCCAAGAATTGAGAACTATGTTCGAAATGCAGGCTAAACAAGAACTGTTTGAAATAGTCAAAGCATTCCACACTTGTAAACAGGAGGAATGTCAGTCAGTCAACTCCTATCTCTTGAAGATGAAGAGCTACTTGGACACACTGGAACGCATAGGCTATGCTATGCCAAATGAACTTGGTGTGAGTCTTATTTTGAATTCTCTCAACAAGGACTATGATCAATTCGTTCAGAACTATAACATGCATAGCTGATGTCAGGGTTCGTAGGACTTCAACAAGAAGTTTTACAACTACCTAGGCAGTGTACCTAATCGTTGTAGTGTAGTATAGGCAAGACTTGGGGGGTTGTTATCGTTCTCTAGGGGAATAGGTTAGAAAGGCTCAGTCAAGATCTAACAGAGGTCTACGGGGTTAAGAGACGATTCTTTTTGTATTTTTATTTTATAAAAGCAAGTAAATATCATGGTTTGAGAGGTTGGTTTCTATAACTAATTAAAACCAGATATAATCTAATCTACTGGTGATAACTTTATGATAAAAAGATGTATTTACTTAATCATGTACTACTCCTTAGATTGCTTCTTCTAATCATGTTGCTTTGTCACACTTGTGATGATCTGTGTAAGTATTTTCTAAGTCATGAACGAATTACATGAACCCGCCGTCTATTTAGTATTCCGTTAAGGCAACACACAAGTAAGGTAGTATGAAGACTATTACAAGGCCCCTAAGAGTATATTAAATGAAATTGAAATATCTTAAGAGGGATCAACCATATTAGGGGTAAGGTAGTATGAAGACTGTTACCGATGGTATCCTTTCTACACACTCGTGTTTCCCTAGACGTCTATGCCAATTTAATATCTTATGGCTAGTTTTCTAAAGCCTAACGCGCACATCCATCACAAGAAGCAACATTAAAAGGATCTACAATCTAAGTTTCATACAATCATAAGTAAATACAAAGGAGGGTTTAGCCTAGCATGTTATAAAGAAAGCAAGAACATAAATCAATCAAACAACACATAGACATATTGAATGATTAAAGATAAACAATCTTACTTGATTAAAACATGGATTAAGGTCAGTTACAATAGGGTTTTGAGGCCCTAAAGACGGCCTAAAAGCTGCTAGAATGATTAGGGTTCGTCTCCCAAAAGTTATACAAAGTTACACACTTAAAACCCTAAAATCGGTTTTGTATTTATAGGAAAAGCGTTGCGACGGCGTCAAGTAGTGGTCGCGACGCCGTCACCATGTCGAATCTTCTAGATTTGGTTTAAGTTGGTTATGTCCTGACGCCGTCGTCAAATCCATGACGCCGTCACTAGAAAGATCACGACGGCGTCGCTCTATGCCTGCGACGCCGTCTCCACGCTCTGTATGCATGATTCTTCAAGATAAATGGTGTAGAGTCGTAGTCTTGTTCGTTTCTTCTTAAAATGAGCCCAAGTCACGTGTATTTCCTCCAAATGTCATCCAAGTGCTAAAAACCTGAAAACAAACAATTAAACACATAATCTAGGCATATTTGCATGATTTAGGGGGTTAAATGATCCCGAAATAGTGTGTAAAATGACACCTCATCAATAGCATGGGGAAGACGATAGTTGAATTGCATGCTATGCTGAAACTCCATGAGAAAGGTATTCCAAAAAAGGCTGAAACTCCCAATGTGTTAGCTATACGGGAAGGTAAGATCCAGAAGGATAAGAAAAAACCGCGAGGGGCAAAGGGTAAGGACAAGGGAAAGAATAAGCTTACTTATGCTCCCAAGCCCAAGATCCCACCGCCGCCTAAGAGAGATAATTCAGCAAAGCACTATGTCTGCCACCACTGCAAAGAGGTGGGTCATTGGAGGAGAAATTCTCCGTCTTACCAAGTTGAGTTGAAGAAGAGAAAGAATGCTAGCGTGGCTAGTACTTCAGGTATCTTCACTATAGAACTTTATGCTTTTCCTAATAAGACTTGGGTATATGATACGGGTTGTGGTACTCATATCTGTAATACCTTGCAGGGTCTTAGAGAAAGCAGGAAGTTGAAACATGGACCTTTAAGTCTGTACTGCAGCCATTGAAGCTATTGGCAGTTTTGATTTAATTCTTCCTAGTGGTTTAATAATTGTATTAGACAACTGTCATTTTGCACCTTCTGTTACTAGGGGTGTTGTTTCAATTTACCGTTTGGTTAATGGTTATATTCATACATTTACGAATTATGGTATTTCTGTTTCGAAAGATAACGTATTTTATTTTAATGCATTCTAAGGGATGGTATTTATGAAATAGATATGCATAATCTTTATCCAAATGTAAGTTCTATGTTTAATGTTAGCAACAAAAGAGTCAAGTATTCTTTGAACTCTTCTTATCTACGGCATTGTCGTCTTGGACATATAAACAAGAAACACATGGACAAGCTTCAGTGTGATGGGATCTTGCAACCCACTCACGATGAATCACTTGAGAAATGCAAGTCTTGTATATCTGGGAAGATGGCGCGTAAGCCTTTTCCACATTAAGTGGAAAGAGCTAAGGATCTATTAGGACTTATACACACTGATGTATGTGGCCCTTTTAGAACTATGTCAAGAGAGGGTACTAGTTACTTCATCACCTTTAATGGATGATTTCAGCCATTATGGTTATGTTTACTTGATGAAACATAAACATGAGGTGTTTGAAATATTTAAGGTCTTTCAGAATGAAGTTGAAAATCAACTCGGTAAAAAGATAAAGACGATTCGATCCGATCGAGGAGACGAATACCTGAGTCATGAGTTTGTTAATCACATGAAAAGTTGTGCCATTGTATCCCAGCTTACTCCGCCTTATACACCACAACATAACGGGGTGTATGAGTGGATGAATCGAACTTTACTTGAAATGGTTCGATCCATGATGAATCTAACAACTCTGCCAAAATTCTTTTGGGGATATGCTCTCGAGTCTGCAGCTTGCATTCTCAAGATGGTTTCAACCAAGAAGGTTGAAAGGACGCCTTATGAAATATGGCACGTGAAAGCTTCTAAGTTGTCCTACTTAAGGGTTTGGGGTTGTGAGGCACTCGCGAAATGAGACGCACCTGACAAACTTGATCCTAGTTCCATTAAGTGTATCTTTGTAGGATACCCAAAGGAAACAATGGGTTACTACTTTTACTATCTGCTCGAAAACAAGATTTTTGTTGCTCGAAATGCTGAGTTCTTTGAGAATAACCTCATGGTACAAGAAGCGAGTGAGAGTCACGGACTGCTCGAATCGAGTGGGAGTGACGAAGGACTTGAATTAATTCAAGAAGAAGATACACAACCTTCTGAAAATACTAGCGAAATACATAATGAGGTCGTGCCTATCGAGGTCGAGCCCCAAAATGTTGAAGTTCTTGTTCGTAGATCCGCAAGGATACCTCATGCACCAGATAGATATGGTTTCCATGTTGATGTTGAGGATATGGGATCTTAATAAACCATCTAATTACAAAGCTGCATTATCAGATCCTGAATTTGACAAAATTGCTTAAAGCTATGAATACGGAAATGCAATCCATGAAAGATAATCATGTTTGGGTTTTGGTTGATCTTCCTCCTAATGGTCGAACTGTTGGGAGTAAATGGCTTTTCAAGAAAAATACTGACATGGATGGAAATATACACACCTTTAAAGCTCGTCTTGTAGAAAATGCTATACCTAAACCTACGGTGTAGATTATGAGGAAACATTCTCTCTTGTTGCAGACATTAGATCTATAAAGATTCTTTTAGCCATAGCCGCATTCTATGACTATGAGATTTGGCAATGGATGTTAAAACTGCCTTTCTAAACGATCACCTAAGCGAGGACGTATATATTATGCAACCTGAGGGGTTTGTTGATCCAAAACATCCCAACAAAGTATGCAAACTTGAACGTTTCATATATGGATTGAAGCAAGCTACTAGAAGTTAGAATAAAAGATTTGATGTAGAAATCAAGAAGATTGTTTTTACTCAAAATCCTGATGAGCCATGTGTATATCTCAAAGCTAGTGGGAGTAATGTTGCGTTCCTAATCTTGTATGTCAATGACATATTACTCATGGGAAATAACGTTACAATGCTGCAAGAAGTTAAATCTTGGCTTTGTAAGTGTTTTTCTATGAAAGACTTAGGAGAAGCGACATACATCCTTAGAATCAAGATCATACGTGATAGATCTAAATTGCTCTTAGTCAAAGTGCTTATTTTGACAAAATCTTAAAGAAATTTAAGATGGAAAACTCCAAGTGTGGTAACTCCAAGAAGGGGTATACTCTAATGATAGAAAAGCCTGACTATAGAAAGTCCTAAGGTGCTAAAACACCTAGTGAGGTACAACGTATGCAAAGAGTTCCTTATGCTTTAGCTATAGGTTCAATCATGTATGTGGTCATATGTACTAGACCTGATGTTGCCTTTGCGCAAAATTTGTGTAGTCGTCTTCAGCAAAATCCTGGTGAGATTTACTGGACTGGAGTTAAAGCTATTCTTAAGTATTTGAGGAATACTAAAGATATGGTTCTTGTGTATGGGGCAAAACCTTAAACTAAGCTAAAAGTATCTTGTTATACTGATGCTAGTTTTCAGACAAATAAGGATGATACCAAATCCCAAACGGGATATGTGTTCGTACTTAATGGTGGAGCTGTGGACTAGAAGAGTGACCAAGACAAAGAGAAATACTTAATATGTTTCATATAGAAGTTGAGTACATTGCTGCTGCTGAAGTATCAATGGAAGCCGTCTGGATAAGGAAATTTATTGATGGACTTGGAAGTGTCGTGCCATCAAATAAAAGACCTATGGAAATGCTATGTGACAATGAACCTGCAATAGCAATGGCCAATGATCTTAGAATTTTAAAGGGAGCCAGACATTTTCAGAGGAAATATCACTACATTGTATAGTAATTTAAGGAAGTGAGATTTGTCCTTAAGAAAGTTCACAGATGACAACGTAGCCCGATCTGTTTACAAAACCCAATGTGTGTTACAATATAAGATAAAATAAAGACAAATAAGCAATTATAACACAGAAATAAGCACTTAAAATAAGCCAACAAGATTAAGCAGGTTTAATTTAAAAAAATGACAAATTTTGGAAAAAAACTTGAACTAATGATTTCTAACTATAACTAAGCATGATAAGCAATAAATAGCAGTAACTAAGCATAAATAAGCAGGAAAAAGCAGAAAATAAGCAGTAGAATAAGCTAAACAGTGAATAAGCTAAAAAGTGAAAAAAAGTTAACTTACAAGGCCCTTTGCTCAAAACAATGGCAATAATGCTCTTAAGAGCTTATCAACAAGCTCTAGCTTGTTTGAAAACAAGCTAGTAAAACCCTATAAGCCCTTCCCTTTTTGGCTTATCTTCCATAATAGTTTTTGAGTGACTTTTTATGAAAATGACTTAAAACACTATAAGCTATGGAAAATCTTATATTGCTTAAGTAAATAGCTTAAGTAAAAGATAAAAAGAGCTTGTGTGAGCTTAACAAACATTTTTAAAGCATAAATTGCATTAACTTAAAAACAGAATTTAACTTAAAAACATAAATTTCATTAAACTTAAAATCTTAATACAAGGCTTTAAAGGAAATAAAAATAAGCTAAAACAAACTTAATATAAGCTGAAAGTTACAAATAAAAAGCTATTAATGGCTGCCCTAATGGCCTGTTTATAGAAGAAGGAGAAGCTTCTAGGTCTTGAATGTGTGTTTCTTCTGTGAGGAGAAGTTGAGAGTGCTCTCCAATCTTGGCCATTGATTCTTCTTTGTGCTTCTTCAACCCTCATCATAACCCTTGATTTGTTTCGTCTAATAAAACTTCATGGGATTGCCATAGTGGCCTTGTCTTCTTGCTGGGGTGGGGTTTTAGTAGGGTTGAGTGGGTTTTAGTAGGGTTGAGTGGGTTTTTGTCCTGTTGTAGGGTAGGAATGAAATAGACAGATGAATAGTGTCTATGACGGGAAAGGTTTATTTTGCTTGATTTGGGTGTTTGGGTTAACGGGCGGTAAGGGAAAAGGACTAACCATGTCAGTCCTTAAGGACTAATGGTGTATGGATATGAGGACTGTTGCTGTAATGTTTAAGGACTAACGGTGTAATAACTAGAGACTAACGGTGTAAAGCTATAAGGACTAGTAGTGTTAGTCCTCAAGGACTAATGATGCAAACCCTTAAGGACTAATGGTGTAATGGATTGGCTAATGGGCTTTTGGTTTGGGCCTTAGGTTTTAATGGACTTTTATGATTTAAAGCTTATAGATAAAGGCTTAATGGGCTGGCTTGGCCCATTAAATGGGTCCGGGTTGGTCCATTTAAGCTAAACGCGTCTTTTGACTTCGATTTTTCACGCTCTTTTCAATCACGTGCTTGGTTTTTTTCGTTTTGGCTTCATTTTTGTTCTTTAGTGAATATTCGTTACATGTACAATCATAAATCACAAAACACACAAATACAATGCATTTTTGATATATTTTGGTCATTTTAGGCTCGTTTTTATAGGTAAAAGGTATGTGTAATTAAGCACATACCAGTTTTGCCATTATTGGTGTTCACTTGTTCGTTGGTCAAGAACTAGCATTTAGGTGATATCGTTTGACGTGTAGTGTGGATACACGTAGATGTTATTTATTTTAGTAACTACAAACAGTGTTTGGTTCGCACGTTATTGCACACGTGCGTGTACTCGAAATGTATTCGATTCGTCACTAGCTTGGTTGCTAAAGGTATGTTACCTTATTTATGTTTATGGTTTTTTATGTGTTAATTATTTATGCTATCTACGATCTATATCCGCTGCGTAGCTCGTTTAATATTAATTTAATATTATGTTATTTAGATAATGATTTCCAACATCTTTTGCATGCCATTGCGGTTAGTCTTATATTTATACAATCGACTAAAAGATTGAACATAATTTAATTATATTAAAATATCCCATTTTCTTGTTGTCCTCAGAAAGTCAAAATTCCTAATGAACTCCCAACATTTTTTCACGACTTGAGTCGTGCCATGCATTGAAACTTCATGAGTCATGCCTGTTTTCTCTATTTGTTTTGTTATTTTTTTAATTATGTTCTTGGTTCCTTACACATTATGATATCATATTATCATTAACTTTTGGACGAGCGAGAGGGAATGCGAATTTTATAAAAAATTGTCGACTATATTGATATAATGATACGCATTTTTTCTGTTTTAAGAATATAGGTTAGTAGCAACCAGGGGCGGTACCAGAAAATTTTATAAGCGGGGGCAAGAAAAAAGAGTGCATATACATAAGGCCGGGTCCTCAACTGAAAATATTTTTGTTCAGGTTAAATCGTAAATTTGAACCAAGAGGATTTTAGTTTGCACTAAAGTCGATCTTAGTGTGATATCCATTTCCATGCAAATACCATATACGATCTCAAAAATTCATAAGCAATCAAGCATAGCAATGCCACTCATAAATTTAAAAGACCTTTTCGATGTTTCCATGTTTCTTTAGTACAAGTTCACTAAAACACTTTGAAGATGTAGTTATCATGCAGTAAAATAAACTAAAAAAATCACCATTAAGTAGAACCAAAGAATGAGCAAAAAACAAAAGAACTTAATAAAAGAAAAAGTGCAGCACGCAAGAATCAAACAGAGGTCAATCAGAAAGGTAAAAGGCCGCATAACAACTAGAAAAACATACATTTTCTTTTACAACTACGAACTCTTTTATCTTTATTACGTAGATACAAATATTAATGTCATCTTACACTACTCGGAAAAAAAGTTTGTGCGGGCAGCTGCCCACACTGCCCCTATGTAGGACCGCCACTGATAGCAACTAATTAATTGAAGGTAAAATGCGAATCAATGGCTTTAATTTGTTGACCTATAAACATCTGAGGCTATGATTGTGGTAAAAAGTTATTTAGATTAACTTAACGCAAACACTTTTCTTATAAGGAGCCAAAGTTGTGTATGTGTGTGTGAGAAATATTATTTGCAGTTAGATATTTTGTTGAATACAGTATAGTTCAACATATCCGTTTGTGCGCTTTCAGAAATTAAATATAAAAAAATGCCTAATTTTTTTATAATAAAAGAATTACATTATTTAAGAGTTTTCTTGGCAAAACAATCTTATAGACAAAAAAATAATAATTGGATGCATGATGTGCTTATTGAAATTGATTCCCAGAGTATGTTGATGAATATAAAGGGGTATTTGGTTAATGACTTCAAGTATTGATGGAGAGAAATCGTGGAATGTATTAAGAAGAAGGCTAATATCTTGGTCTAAAAGCTCTTTTTATTTAGCTTCAATTTATTATTCATGTGGGATGAAGCTGACATTAATGGTGGAATAGTATCCTCATAGATTGATTAAAGTAAGGCTATAAGGAGTTACTTGCTAACATGTGATTAATTGGTGGTGCCAGCCATGTTGATGCCTGTTACAGTCCTCAAGTCTATTCAGTAGGGTAAATTGAGAGCTTATGGATTGCTTAATGGGAAATGTAGACATGGTGGGGAAGTATATTTAGGTCCCTCCTAATATTTGAGTGATGCCATCAGTAGTAACCCTTTGTACCTCTAAACTTTATATTTTAAAAATACAACATATATGTTGTTTTAAAAATACAACTGTTGTACCTTATAAAATACTAATCCTAACACATGTTCATCTATTTCTGAAACCGAAAGCAAGAAATAAAGAAAGAGAGAAGGGTTTAGAGAGAGAAACAAGAAGGTGGTGGATTACAAGAATGAAACAACCAACCCCCTTTCATGTGTGGAAACGGGTTTATATAGGTGTTCAACCCTAAATGTGACGCCTATGTTCTTGATCATGGGTCGGGCTCGGCTTTGGTTGGGCTTTTGGCCCGTAACACGTACAAGATTAGATTAAACCTCGAGCCCATGTTCCCAACTAGCCTATTACATGCTATACAATGTTCCTAAAACGTAAGGACCCGTCATTTAATAATGACTTTAACTTCCTTTGTTTGACTTAATATTTTGAGGCTAACAATCAACCCCGAAGTAAAGTTATTATGATACTTCCAAAGTGAGATCATTAATATTTGTTATCTTTAAGCTCTTGGGTCTTGGGTCTTGAACTTTGTTGCAATGGCTTCGTTCTTCATGCATTGTGATCTTTGATCTTGAGCCTTTGTCGTTATCTATCAACTTTGTCTTTAGTTCCGAGATCTCTAAATCTTTTCTTGTTTGTCTTTAAATTCTCTGCCATCTTGTGATCTTGTGTCTTTGGATCGGTATGTTCATACTTTGCATCATCTTAAAAGCTAATAGTCTCCTTTGTCAATCTTTATGTTTAGGAAGTTCTTGATTATCAGAGTTGAGGAAGACTTTAGTAACATGTACTTGAGCTTTCATCATGTCTTTATAAGAAAAAGGAAGTCTATGTTAATTTTTTTAATTAGATTGAGCTTAACGAAAAGAAAATGATGTGGGTGAAGTGGAGTAGAGTTTTGGCTTCAAAAGAAAAAGGAGGTCTAGGTGTGACGAGTTTCTTTGCTTTGAATCGAGCTATTATGTTTAAGTGGGTGTTGCGTTTTAGACAATAAGTAGTTCTTGTGGGACGGTTATAAAAGTTATTCATGGTGAAGAAGGTAATTTTGGTAAGCCGAACAAGTCTTATTTTTCGTCAAAATGGATAGATATTTTTCATGATTTGACTAAGCTTAAGAATTATGGGATAGATCTTCTTGGTCTTATAAAGAAAAAAGGTGGGTAATGGTGAAGACACTTTGTTTTGGGAGGAAGATTGTAAGGGAGACATTGCATTTAAATATCGGTTTCTTAGAGTTTATGCGTTGGAATCGAATAAGAATATTACGGTTTATGTAAAATTGGCTTTTAAGAATTTAGGATGTTCTTTGAGGCGTATTCTAATGGATGGAGCTGAGAATGCTCGATTTTTAGAGTTGGCGGCTATTTTGAATGGCTTTCAGCTTCCTGTGATGCAAGATAGATGGTTTTGTTTGTAAGTGGGCTCAGGTGTTTTCACAGTTGCTTCGGTAAGGAGGTGTATAGACGATAACATGCTTCGTGGCATTTCTTCCAGAACTCGATGGGTAAAAGTTGTCCATATTAAAGTAAATGTTCTTGCTTGGAAAATTAGTTTAGACGGTTTGCCAACTAGGCTTAATCTATCTCGAAGAGGTTTAGATATTCAGTCCATTATGTGTTCTATCTGTGGTATTGATGTCGAATCTACAAGCCACATCTTCTTTGCATGTCCTATGTCGAGAGAGATTGTTTCATAGTGGGATGTTAATTTTTCGGAGTTTTCTTCGTATGAGGAGTGGGCAGATTGGGTGTTTAATCTTCAAATTCCCTCTAATCGTAAATAATTATTGGAAGGTGTTTTCTATGTCATGTGGTAGCTTGTGTGGATTTTTCGGAATACATCGATATTCGGTTTGAGCATTCCTTCCAAAGCGGTACTTTTTGATGATATAGTATCTTGTTCGTTTTGCTGGTGTAGATATAGATGCAAGCAAAAGTTTAGTTGGGTAGATTGGTTAAAAAAACCCTTCTCATGTAATCTTGTAATGTTTTTTTCTTGTCTAGCTTTTTGCAAGTTGCTTAATAAAATCCACGATTATAAAAAGACAGAATCAACAAAATGTTATGTATTAATTAATTTATACAAATTGACAAGCCATAGATTTAGACTTTTGGAAAAATCAATTTATATGGGCTACCTTGCATACATAGTCCTCATAGTCTAAAAACATGTTAGAAAAAAGACAAAGTGCCAACAAAATGATAGTAATACTTAGAGCACTAGGTGTCGTAACGTTGGGTCGGGCGTTATGTCGATGTAGCACAACGTTACGACACGTTACGATACCGTGATAGGCCAAGTTGCAACGGTGTTGGCGCCCGAGTTACACCACCAACACACGTTGTACGTTTTTTCTTTTCTTTTTTTTAACTTTTTAATCTATTAAAAAGTGGGTATGTGTTTGTGTTGTGTTTTTTAGTGTGTTTGTTTGTGTGTGCGTGTCCGTTTTTGTGTGTGTGCATGTGTGTCTGTGTGAAGGAGATGTATATTGTTTTTTTTTGTTTATAATTTAATAGTTTAAGTTAATGGGTTGTTGGACTTAAGAAGTTGTATATTTGATTGGGCTGAAAATGAGATGTTGGACTTAAGAAAATTTTAAAAGTTCAACTTTTTTTTCTTTTTTTTAACTTTTAAAAGAAATATTATTTGTATTTTTATTTGAATTAATAGAAATTAGTTTGTTTGAAAGAATGAAAATGAAAATAAAAAATATAGGTCCTAAAAGGGTGGTGTTATGGGTGTTATGAGTGAGTAGATATTTTAGAGTGTTTGTGTTATAATGTTAAAGATGATGTGACGTTGAAATGAGTGTACTTTTTGATATTATAAATGTTATGACACCTTGTGCTCTTGATCTATGCACAATAAATTAATAGTCATATCACAAAAGTATTATTTTTTTTGACGTCACCAAAATGTTTAGAGGGTTAGGTATGGTAACGCCCACCCCCGCGTTATGCCTACGTGACGTTCGCGTTGGTGGCGTTGTCATACCCGATGTAACATTTCTCATTTTCAGATCATTTCCCGACTTCAATTATTCTATTATTTATTTTTAGAGCTTTACGCGTTCGCTTTTAATTATTACCCTATAGTTAAATCGTGTAAACTAAAAATCAACATTCATCGTAAACGGACACCAAACATGTCAAAGTTTACACCAAGCAAGTGTTATATAATTATTATGAGGATAATTATCAACTTTTCCTATTTTATTTTTATCGGTTACGTAAAACGTTTACGTTTCGCAATAAAATACATTTAGGCATACCCGGAAGTACCTATACCTATCTATACTCAAACAAATACCCACTATTATACCCAATATATAAAAATTAACTCACTTTATCACTTATTAACCACACAAGGCCGGTTATACATGCACACACACTTAATACTTTTCAAATTCACTAGTTTACTTCTTAACCCCACCTAGGACCAAAGTACCTTACACATAACACAAGTATCCATAAATTGGCTTGTCACTTGTACCCTTCCACCAATCTTGGCCGGCCATAGTGCATAGGAAGGAGGAGAGCTCTTTCTCTTGTACCCTAAACCACTACATACTCATGGTTTATGTTTAAGGTTGTTTCTACATGACCACTTTCCATATAAAGCAAGTCATAGGTAAATAAACTCATACACTCTCTCATTCACTAGAAAAATTCACAAAAACTCCCTCCTTGTACACAAAAGCCCACGGCTCACTCTTTGTGACTAGGGTTTCCATATAAATTTTATTCTACAAATATTCCAAGTGATTAAGCATTGATTCTAAGTATATCTAAGGTGACACAAGAGTATTGGAAGCTTGGGTTGTGGTTTAACAAGAAGTATACAAGGAAGGAAATTAGGGTTTTCCTAGTTGCAAATTCGAATTAGGGTTTTGGTTGTTGGGTTTGATCTTGTTCTACATTCATCATACACTCATCTAAGGTTTATCTAAGACCCTAATCTTTTCAATATATTGATTTCATGATTTATATAATTGTGTATAGTTAAATCATCACCTAGGTTTACTTATTGAAGTTTATAAAATGAAATCATGCACATACATACACGAATTTATTTTCTTTATGGTTAAGATGATGTTTTAAATATGTTAATATGTTTAAAACAAGGATTTACAAGCAATGGATAGTTTATATAATTATTTGCCAAGTTATGATTATTTATTTAATTATAAAGTTTAGATAAGTAAATAAATATGATGGACAATTTTCTTGGACAATATGGACTTATTGTGATGGACACAATGTAGAGGACTTAATTTATATACCATGGATGTTAATTTATAAATTAGAAGACTTGTGGTAACTTTATTAAGTTTAAAAGTGTATAAAACAAGTTAATTAAACTCTTAATTGTTACTGTTCATTCGAACCATAAAATAATTATTTTATATTTTATAAAAATAGTACTTCTCATGAGGATCGTAAGCATATAAAGAACTTGAAAATCCTGGTGTTTATAAGATTATGAGTAAAAAGTGTTTTTATAAAAGTATTTTTATAAAAACTATAAAAATTCAAAACTGAGCAGAATACTTTATATTTTTCTTTAAAAAATATAAGAAACTTGAAGAAACAATGGATAATGAATTAGTTATCGATTTTACATGTTTTAAGTGATTAAATATGTAAAAGTAACTTTATAAAAGTATTTTTATAAAAACTATAAGAAGTTCGAATCTGATAAAATGTGAACTTATGTTTATGATAAAGTACAACTTACAAGGATTCCAAGACTATAAGGTACATTAAAAACGGATTATAAATGAAGAGAATACGTTAATTACAAGTTTACGATAGAAAATATTTTTATAAAAACCTGCTACTGTTCATAACAATGGGCTGTTAAGAAATATTTTTTTTTAGATAGAGCTTTTAATTACGAAGACGTGGGCGAAAAAATCACTAAAAACCGAGTAAAAACAAATGAGATACAATTAAAATACGATTTCAATAATTAAAGTTATAAAAAATATTTTTATAAACTTTCACTTACTGTTACTGTTCATAACAGTACTTAACCATATAATAAATATAAAATTTGATTATACTTTTTAAGTACGAATCCATACATATAAAGAACGTTAAAAACGGGATTAAAACGAGAAAGATATGACGTTTTTACTAAAAGTAATATTTATAAATGTATCTAACCTTATAAATATTATTTTCTCAAACAATTAAATTATTTATATAATGAAATTATATAAATAATACATCAAGTGTTTTTGGCAAATAACAAATTGTTAGACAAGTATATCATTTTTACAATTGCAAATACAAGGACATTTGTTTTACAAGTACAAATTAAATTGTTTAATTTGATAAATTAAACAAACACTTTTAGGTGGTGATGTAACTATATAGGATTATATGTGGTATTGGTTATTCAAAGTACATGGTACTTACACGACCTATAATTACTTAGGTTGCATTCGGTCTTATCCGTGACGTTTCCATTCACTTGATTCATATACTCCAGTTTATTCACTAAGGTGAGTTCATAGCCCCATGTTTTACTATATCAATGATTTACAACTTTTGGGGTGAGAAACATGCATTGTTTTACAAATTGGACGCAAGTGTACATTTTAACATGATTACGTGTTTGCCTAAGTAGCGATAACCCTCTGAGCCCATTATCATGAACTGTCAATTACTTTGTGTGAGCGCGAATGTTATAAATAGATCTATTTGGGATTGACATCCCCGTTCGGGTGAGTAGCGCTCACTGTGCCGGTTTACCGGACAACGGACGTATACCATGTCGGATTATAAATTAAACAAAACACTTTTAGTAGATGTATCTATATAGATGTATATGTGTATTGGTTATTCATATATATGATACTTACACGACCAAAATTTACCTAGTTGCATTCGGTCTTACCCAACCCTTGACGGTTTTCCATTCACTTTATTCATATATGGCATTGATATACAATTGAAAGGGACTATGACTTCAGTTTATCAATAGTGATAGTTCATTAGCCCCAATTTTTACGATATCATTGATTTACAACTTTTGGGTGAAAACCTGCATTTTTTATAAATTGGACGCAAAGTGTACATTTAACATGAACGTGTTTCCTAAGTACGATTACCGCTGAGCACATTATCAGGAACTGTCAATTACTTTTGTGAGCGCAATGTTTAAATATATCTATTTGGATTGACATCCCGTTTCGGATGAGTAATACGCTCACATGTGCCGTTACCGGAACAACGTCATATACCAATGTTCATATTGCGATGGTGCGGGTTAGAACATCATCCATACAATTAGGCAAGTGTATATTGCAATCATACATCGACTTCGGTTCATACTATGAACATAATTACATTTATGATTTTTGCATCTTGTTGCATATCATACACGTGACAAATCTTGCGTCCTGCCAATATATTTACATAACCTAGAATCATCAACTTTATTTACGTTTTAAAGCATGTTTTCTCATCAATAAGGACAAAAAAAAAAGAGATGAAGATCTAAGATGACAATTGGATACTCTTTTTGGAGTCATGCATAAAAATTTAAGTCATTACATCTTAATAAATTTTATGATCTAAAATCATTTTATCAAATGTTAAACACTTTTAGCCGTTGTGCTTGCTATTAAACAATTTCAATAATTTCAATGTAGTCGATTTTAAACGAACTAATCTTTAGAGGCCGTTCTTTATATCTTGTGCTATTGAATCTATGAATAACGCTCCCACACTTATTTTCCCCCTGCGACCCTATTTGGGAGGTGTTACACCCGGCGTTGCTTGTAACTCCGCGGTGCTCCACCAACGCGCGAATTGAAGTATTGTTTTTTTCTTTTTGTTGTTTTAAAAAACTAATATTTGTGTTTTTGTGTGTGTTATTAAACTATTGTATTGTGTGTGTAATGTGTGTGTTTTTTGTGTGTGACACAAACGAAGAAGAAACAAGGAGAGGAAGAATAAGGGTAGCCGCGAACCATTTTTTTTGTAATATTTTTTTTTAAATATAAAATATATTTTATTAAATAATTAAATATTATATTTAGTAATTTATTTTTAAATAATTAGAAATGAAAAAATTGTGGGTCCAAAAAAGTGTTTATATTACGGGTATTTAGTGTATTGGTGTTATGTTGACATTTGATGTACGCTGATAAGTTTCAGTGTTAATTGATGTTATTGTAACCTTACCTCTTACGACTAATGAAAATTCACATGTAAACATTTTCGACGCTACACCAATGTCGCAAGGAAATGCCCGATAATCCCCATCGTAGCCATGATCCATGAACACCCATGACAACGCATAGAAGAGAGATTATAATTGGTAATTATCCTAAATACAACAACAGTGTGCATTTGAAATAATTAAATCCGTTTGGCAGCCTATGCGAGTATAAAATCATCTCATTTCTAGTCAAGCTTTGAAAACCCAAATGTATTTTCGTGTCGTGCTCTTTCTTCAATAAACCAAAGTAGTAGTACCCTAGCATTCCAACAAACATTGTAAAGTAAACCAAAACAATTTTTATATTGAGTGCGTAAAAAACAGTTTTAACAAAATAAACACCCACGAGAAAAATATCAATTTATAATTTTAAAAAAATCATGAAAATAGTTCCCTAAGAAACAATAAATAAGAAAAGAACAAGCCCGTTCATCTATCCAGTCATTTTATTTTCCTCTAATGTTTAGATTAATGCTTATAGTTAATTTAATAAAAAACCAACTTTCACCCTATTTTTCTTAAAATTAAATATCATCACAATACGTTTATCCTAACGCATTAACTGAAACATACCTCGCGACAAATTAAATCACTTTCTATAGAGGAGGCACTTTCTATAACATTTCACAAATTTTTTTTCAGAATTTTTTTTTTCATCACTCAAAAAAATCTCATGGATTTTTTGAAATCACTATGAAATTCTGATACTAATCTCATTGATTTTTTCAGACTGATTGAAAAAAAAATTCGAAAATAAGATTCGTCGAAAGTATATAGAAGTCTCCCATAAAAAGATAACAAAAAAATACTCGTTGTATTTCTGTCTTCGACTAACTTTTTTTTTGATTTTTCAATCACGTCTAATAAAATCACACTGAATGTGTATCACAATCTCATTAATTTCACAAAATCACATTGATATTTGTGATACAAATTTCATGTGGTTTTTTAAGACGTGATTGAAAAAAAAATAATTCGAAAAAAATTCGTCGAAAAACACATCTGACAAAAATCACTTCTGAAAAAATCACGTCTGAATAAATCACATTAGATGTTGTATCACAATCTCATGTTGATTTTTTTCAGACGTGATTGAAAAAAAAAATCGAAAAAGAGTTTTCGAAAATATTTATAAGTGCCTCTATAGAAAGATAAAAAATGACTGTTCGATAACTTCGACGAACATTTATTCCGTTTATTTTCAAATCTACTCGAAAAAATCATCATAATTTTATCACAATCCATTTGATTTCAAAAAAATCCCATGAGATATATTCTGACGTGATTGAAAAAAAAATTTCAAAAAAAGTTCGTCGAAGTATATATAATCCCCCTATAGAAAGATAAAAAAATTAATTTCGACGCGATGGTATTTTTTTCGTTTAACGATTTATCTTTAGCCTATATATTTTGAGTTTAAAAAAAAGGTGAAAAGTGATGATGAAAATGCGAATGTTAGATTAACCCATTTGTTTTTTTTTTCCCTTGTTTTTTGAGGATCTCAACTCTTTAAATCATATCATATCCAATATATTAAATTCTCCAAAGGACAAATTGTTAACCAATCAAAATATACCTCACCAGGAAGAAAACTCTCCACAAAAAAGATATAATTATATAGTAAGAAACCTCGTGTTAAATATTAGCTTTCCATTCTTGAACTTCCAAATAAATTTCGAATATTTACATAAGAATAAAAGACTGTTTGTTTAGTACATCTCTCGCGTCAGATTGAAATCTAATATCGGTTCGAGTAGTAAATTTTACCTGTAGGGTTGTAGATGAATGTGATGATTTTTTTATTTTTTTTTAAAGTGATCAACATATATTAACCAATCAACAACCTTATAGCAAATAAAATAAAGAGTTGAACGTGCCCAATCTTCCAATACAGTAAGAATAACATAAACATAGCAAATTACAAACCAGCTTCAAATACAGAGGACACAGACTTATTACTCCAATTCCATCAATTCACCACAAATTCAACAAACACCGTAGCTTCGTGACTACATTTTCATTTCATTTAAAATCACAATGATCACTCCACGATCCAATGCAATTCTAAAAGAATGACCTCATCATGTGTGACAACTGACACAATTTGAGGTTAACGTTTATTCATAAACATGAACGTTTTATTCTAAACAATTATATAATAGACTTTACGTATAACGTTAGGTTATCCCGCGCATAACGAGAACCATCTTTGGGCGTTTTACGTCACTAGACTAAGGTTTAGTCTACGTTAAGCAAGCATATTAACATTCTCATGATCATGATTTTATAATCATATGCATTCGGTTTCACCGACTACACGTAGGTCTTTATTTTTGCATCATTTCGCATGCATGCATGCACAACATACCCAACATCACTCGCCACCTTTGCTTATACATATAAACACTTAGACATTTTAAAATTTGGTAATTTCCCTCCCATTTCTACTCCAATATCTGGCCCTCCCCCATTTAGGATAGTCAAACTTTTCTTTCCAAACCTATTTTCCCCAAAATGCCTTAAACTTGCTAAGCTTTAATAGCTAGGCAAAGTCACACTCTTACCCCTCTCTTGTCACTCCATTTGCATGGTTCAATGCCATTCCCAACCCCCCATGCGCACTTCATTCTCCTTCTAGTGTTACAAGACCATGCATAAGTTGAAAGCCCATTTTGACTTTTCCCCAACTTTTGTTATATATTGAGCTCATTAGTTACCCACACAAAAACACACTAGAACTCTCTAAACTCAGTTGGTTTCAAGGTGTTATAATAAGGGTTAAAGGTTTACTAAGGGTTGCTAAGGATTTCTAGGCTTTCGGTGGTGCATTTCTAGGGTTTTCTAAGCTTTCGGGTTGATATAAGTCCGAGTAAATTGCATAAATTGTCCTTAAAGTTTGGCCAAATTGCATGTTTCGTCTCAAACGTTACGAACGTGCAAGGATCATCCCTATGGGAAACCTTTGGTGCAAGGATCGTCCCTGTAGGGAGACCTTTGGGGAAACCTTTGATGCAAGTATCGTCCCTGCGAGGACGATACTTGCACCAAAGGTTTCCCAGAGGGACGATCCTTGCACTTTCGTAACGTTTGGGACTAAACATGCAATTTGGCCAAACTTTAAGGACGATTTATGCAATTTACTCTATAAGTCCACTTCATCATCATCATTTCGTGTAAGTGTCCCATGAAACTCATCTTACTCTTATTTATCATGATATGCATTGTTTTCATATCATCCTACTAGATTTGTTGTGTTAAAAGTCAATTAAAACCTTGTTACAAAATTATGGTTTTCTGACCCGAAATTAGGGCTACTTGTGACCAAGTTTTAACCATCTTACTAAACGCTTTTGATAAATATCTTTTAACTACAAGATACCTTAATGTCTTAGGAAAATTTTGAGCTAAGAATCATGAATTGTGGAGGTGGTTTGGTATTTTAAAATGAAATTATACAAAAATGTGTCCAACAGCTATAGCTGTTGACACACGCGTCTTGTAACATCAGTTTGAAGGTCTTAAACTTTGAATCAAGATGTGTAATCATAGTTGGTTGGAAAGCTAAGACATATAGCGAAGTATCGGAATTTGTTTTGTTAAAAGATATTAAAATTGAGCAAGTTATGGTCTGTTAAATTCGGGTCATAATTTCTGGCAGAAGCTGTTTTTATAACTAAACAAGAAAAATTCATGTTTGTTTCTTTTCTTAAATGTTTTCACTTATAAAACTTTAACATAAGTTTGTCTGGGTGATATAACTTCTCAAACTCATGTACATATAGAGCATATCATTGTGACTTTAAGGCGTCTTATTAATTTAGGCGTCTTATTTACTCTCGTTGCTTCCACTTGCTAAGGTGAGTCTCATAGCCCCAAGTTTACTTGTTTGAACTATTACTTTACTTGTTTTGAACTACTATAGGGTGAGAATACATGCTCAATTGTTTTTATGGACACAAGTACTTAAAACATTTATGTATTGTCTGAGTTACCCATCATTCCACTAAAGCCCCATTATCATGAACCGTTAGTTACGTAGTAAGCACGAATGTTGTGAATAGATCTATTGGGGTTGACACCCCGGTCTGGGTTTGTAGCGCTTACTTGACTGGATTGTCAAACGGACGCATCTCATTTGAGGAACGCTAGGTGTTCTCATAATGGAAAACCTACCGGGGAAACAAACATAACCGTTAAGGCTTCGATGTCATGAGCTTAGTGCAATAGTAATACTTTCTGATATTGTATGTGTTACAATAGTCACTAAATCTTATGGTCCACATTACTATTAATTAATGTTAAACCTATGAACTTACCAACTTTATGTTGACCCGTTTTAGCATGTTATTCTCAAGTCCTTAGTTGCATACATCACATATTGTTTTTGGAGCATCTTTCAAGAGTTACATTTTGTGGTCTTAATTCAAGAAGATTTTCCTTGCATCATTGAAAATGTTTGATTATGTATTAAAAATAGAGTAAATTGCATAAATCGTCCCTAAAGTTTGGCCAAATTACATGTTTTGTCCCAAACGTTACGAAAGTGCAAGGATCGTCCCTGTGGGGAAACCTTTGGTGCAAGTATAGTCCCTATGGGAAAAAAAATTAGGGAAACCTTTGGTGCAAGTATCGTCCCCGCAGGGACGATACTTGCACCAAAAGTTTCTTCACAGGGACGATCCTTGCACTTTCGTAACGTTTGGGACGAAACGTGTAATTTGACCAAACTTTAGGGACGATTTATGCAATTTACTCTTAAAAATATTATTTCATTTGTGTTGTGAACTCCAAACTTTGCCTTGTGTTAAAACTTTATTGTTGTAATAAAACGAGTATTTTCAGCGACTCAAATAGAGATCGTTCGGTATAACTTGTGACTTTGTGCTATGTAAGTCATGCCCCGTTATCTTCCGCTGCGATTTGAGGGGTGTGACATCATGTAAGCTATAGCAAAACTATCTCTCACCACAGTATAGACACTGCTGCTATGACTACATTTCCTAAACATTTTCCTAGACTACACTATACTAGCAGCTACAATCTCACTAGCATAGCATGAATCTAAACAAACAACAAGCCTTATCAAGCAGATAGATCATGACTGTGTGAATCCAGCCTAACCTCCAATGATAGTGCATTAGTTAGACCAAGAAGTTTTATCTTTTACAACTCTCTATTATAAGTAACATGCACTACCCACCTAGGCCATTTACCTTTCCCAATGGAAACCTTCCTTATGGAACATCTATTAACTCATTCATAAAAGATCACTTCACACTAAGGCATTTCATCCCAAGGTCAAATACTTAGCAAATAGTAATCCATAATGAAATAAGCATCAAGAATACCAAGTTACAAGGCCATCAATTGGAACGAGCTAAAATTTCTCAGCCTGCATTGACTTTGCAGATATTGAGAGAATAGATGAACCATAAAAAATTTTAGATCAATCATGAACATTTACTATGCATAAAACAATAGAATTTAGTCTTAGCAGGGAACTTCCTTATGAGGCACACCCAAATACCCAGTGCTCTCCCAAACCAAGTACAAAGATACGATCCTCATGTACAATATATAAGGAGGAGGACTGGTCACTAAGAAGCCTCAAATTATTAGCCATCTGTTATACTTCTCTAAATTCAAACACCATGATTCTTTTTTAGGCCTTTGCAGATCTAAACATCTTATTATTTGGTAGTTACTGTTGTATAGAAAATAATATCCATCCTTTTTTTTTAACGGCAAATAATATCCATCCTTATGTTCCATCTATGTTGAACTCTTTTAACTGCCAATGTAGGTTTAGCTTTCAAACTTAACAGTCTCATTCTTATAATCTCATAAAATTGTTTAAATAATTCATCATGACTTCTTTTTTCACCTTCAAACAACATCTAGTTTCTTTCTTGCCATATGAGGTACACACTTGCAGCCAATCCAAGTCTTCATATGACACTATCAATAGAGTTTCAAGTATATTTTACAGACATAAAGATCACTAAATCATTCCAGTCTATATATGCACATGTCAATCCTATTTTTTGCTTGGCTTTCATCCAAAATTGCTCTACATATTTACATTTGAAGAACATATGATAATGTGAATCCATATCTTGACATCAGAGAGGACACACCATCATATCATAAGTACCCTAACTTTTTATCTTGTCTTGAGTGGTCAACTATTTTGAATTGCCATCCATATAACTAAAGCATGTTTTAGAATATTCTAAGAGAACCAAACAAGTCTACTCCAAATGACATTTTCATCTTCTCTTTGCAAGTTTTTATATGCCTGGCTCAGATAAAATCTTCCTTCTTTCCCATTCCTATTCTTCTAAACCATCATGTCTATTTTGGTAAGATCAATGCTTACACTTTGTATTTATGAAAGGATAAGGTATTTAGACATCCATTCAATGGGCCAAACACAAACATCATTTACCACTAGATCTTGTATAACCATATCGGCATCCAATCTATCATTATACAAATCTCTATGAGTTATGAAAGATTGCAAAATACCAATTGGACACCAATTATCATATATCGCAGAGGCTTTACTTCCATCGCCCACTTTTATAACAATGAATTCTCTGACATCATTTCTAAGCCTTAAAATGTTTCTCCAGCCCCAACTATTAAAAATCTCTTCATTAACAGACCAAATACTTATGCCCTTCAGTTTCTCAGTATTGATCCACTTTACCTAAAAAAACTCTTTATCAACAGCCACATGCCAAAGGTGCTTACTTATCATGGCCTTGTTTCATATACCCAGGTCCTTTAGACCCAAACCTCCCTGACATTTAGGCTTGTAAATGTTCTTCCAAGCTACCTTTGTATTACCCTTTAACATTTCACCTTGAGTACATAAAAAGCCTTTAAGCAGCTTATTGATGTCATTAATGACTGATTGAGGTAATAAGAAGACGGAAGCCCAATAAATATGAATGGATTCCAAAACAGAAGCAATGAATTGTAGTCTTCCAGCATAGGACAAACACTTGTTCTTCTAATTTGAAACTCTGCTTTTGATTTTATCAATTATACTCTTGCATTCCTTAACACCAAACCTTTTAGATGGTAGTGGAACACCAAGATACTTCACATGTTGTTTTTCTACTTTGAAAGGGACACCTTCCAAAATCCTAAGCTTTTCCATTTCCTTCATACTCCCAAATATAATAGTGCTTTTGGCATAGTTTGGGAGAAGACCAGAAACTGCACTAAACTTATCAATAGCTTCTTTCATAACATTAACTGACTTTTGATCACCATGACAGAACATTAGCAAAACACACATGAGTCAGCTTCATTCTTTTACATCCAAAATTGTATCGAAAATCTCTGCTGCAGTCCACTTTATCTTGAACAATTAAAGACATAATCTGATTGCGTCGCGTAGACATCACACGAAGTTTTTAAAACTCCCTATGCAGAGCATCTAATCGTTGGATAAGTAGTATAAGCCAAGACTCGGGGGGGGGGGGGTTGTTTAATCGTCACATCGAGGAAATAGGTTGGGAAGACTTGATCACGGTCTAATAGAATTCTAGGGGTTAGCGAAGATTATTGTTTAAGTTTTTATGTATTTAAATGGAAATCAAGTAAATCCAAATATTTGTAGAGGTTAGTTTAGTTATTGAGCTAAAAAACCATAAATAAAAACTATGCTAATGAGGTGAATAACAATAAGATAAAAGACTGTGTTTATTTAATCATGTATTACTCCCTAGATTGCTTCTCCTAGTGTTGTTGCCTTGTCACACTTGTGATGATCTGTGTAATTATTTCCTAAGTCATGAACGAATTACACGAACCCGCCATCTACTTAGTATTCCGTTAGAGCAACGCACCTGTAAGGTAGTATGAAGACTATTACAAGGCCCCTAAGAGTATACTAAGTGCATGTGAAATATATTAAGAGTGGATCAACCATATTAGGGGGCAAGGTAGTATGAAGACTGTTACCCGATGGTATCCTTTCTACACAATCATGTTTTCCTAGACATATCAACAGCGATGCAGACAAAAGCTAGTTTTCTAAGACCTAACATGCACATCCATCACCAGAAGCAACACCACTAAGATCTACATTCTAGGTTTCATACAATCATAAATAAACACAATAGGAGGCTTAGCCTAGCATGTTAATAAAGCAAGAACATAGATGAATCAAACAACACATAGACATATTGAATGATTAAATAAACCTTACTTGATTAAAACATGAGTTAGAGGAAGTACAATAGGGTTTTTAGGCCCTAAAATCGTCCCTAACAGCTGCTAAACGAACTAGGGTTCGTACCCTCTTTTTATTCCAAAGTTACACACTTAAAACCCTAAATTCGGGTTTGTATATATAGGGAAAACGCTGTGACAGCGTCGCGTTTTAATCGTGACGCCGTCATGAAAGAGAATATTCTAGATAATGGGCTGGGTCGTGTGCTCTGACGCCATCGTGGAATCTTGTGACGCCGTCCTAATCATCGTTGTGACGGCGTCACATTGTATTTGTGACGTCGTCTCCAGCCACTGTAGAGAAATTCTTGAGCAATGTTGGTGTAGGTCCGTAGTCTTGTCTGTTTCTTCTCTAATTGAGCCTAAGTCATGTGTATTTCCTCCAAATGCTTCCCAAATGCAAAATACCTGAAAATGAACGATTAAGTACCTATTTTGGGCATAAACACACGATTTAGGGGGTTAAATGACCCCGAAAAAGTATATAAAATGACACCTCATCAAATATCTCTACACTTGGGATTTGCTTGTCCTCAAGCAAATGGGCTTTTCTACCTAGACAATAACAATATGAGGGGTCATTTTACCTACTCTTTAAAAATATTTTACAACACAACCTTCTAGACCTCGTAATTAAAAGCACAGAAAGTATACACTAGCACCTCACATAAGTGTTTAGGATTCTCTCTTTCACTCGGGTGTATAATAAATTATAACATAAGGGGGAAATGGAAAATCAACACTCATTACCTGTCATAGCATATAAATTACCATAGGCTTGGTAAAGGATCAAACCTCCACCGCTAGGTGCAAGCATTATTCATTACTGTCTAAGAGGTATTTTAAAGGGTTGTGGGGTGTAGGTGTAAGATAACATATAATAGAAACGGAAACGGATGGGATACATTTGGGTGGCTTTGGGTGAATTTAGAGTGGAAGGGTTAGCTAATTATTTACACGAATACACTTTGGTTTGGTTGCTAAGCCAAGACTCGGACGAAGATCTACAAACTCTACACAACTCTACATCAATCTCTTTCTTTTTCTTTTCTCATTTTTTTAATAACATAATACATCACATGGGGTTTATAATACGTACCCCTACACTTGAGCTTTTTACATGCTCGATATTTACAATCTAACTAATGACCCGATTTGAGGTGGATCAAAATAACATGGAGATCATTTGACAAACATATGGGGGTATTGACTTAACTTTTCTTCCCCATTCTTCCGCGAAATAAATACTACCATGAATCCCAATCGTCCCAAAACAGTATTTACAAGGATAAGGACTTAGCAACCGTGTACTCAATAATTAACTTGGGTTAAACACAATAATGTACTAAAAATGAGTACATACAAGGTAGGCTAAGGCTTTTTGGGTGTAACGATTGGTTTAAAGGGTGACAATGCTCTTCATTAATAATCTGGAATCCACCAGAAAATTACGAGAACCGTGAAAAAGGATAGGCTCAGAGGGTTGTAGTAGGGCATCCTGCACTAATAATGAGTGTATGGCAAGGGTGTGGGATAGTTATATGATCGGTGTGACCATCATAACAATTACAGGTTTAAAACATGGGTTAATCCTAATGCCTCTTATCAAGCAAATCCTAATACTTACTATGCGGTCTCGGGATGCATCATAAAAACAAGTTCTAGAATTTAATATGCTACCGGTACACTCATATAATTTAATACCGATCTCAATGCTCCAGAAAAGGCGACGAAGACCACACGTACACATCCGTAATGACGGAATAGACACATGTGACTGCTCACTCCTTAACTCGAAAAAGATAAAGGGATAAACTATCTTGGGCATCAATTATAGATACCCAAATTCCTAAAGATCTAAGGGCGAACCTCATATTTTGGGGTGGAATTCTGAGGGTTATTGTGCTAGTCATATAAATTCCTATCCATGAGACGCTATTAATACTCAGTTTTCGTCGGTATGTGTCATAAAAAAATTTAAATTTGGGTAAAAATTACCTCTTATGTTATGTTTCGATATATTACCTATCATTTTAAGGACAAAGCAAATGGCAAATGAAAGAATAGTTTCTAAGGCTTATTTCCCTCCTACACTTAAGTTGAACATTGTCCCCAATGTTCTGTAGAAGTACCCGTTGAAATGAATAAAGGGAAAAGAAAACAAGGAAAAGAAACTAGTACTCCCCTGGTTTGCTCAACAATGGAGAAGAAACATGCGATAACTGGTTAAATCATCCTCCAAGAATCATCCAATGAAACTTTCTAAGAACTTCCAAGCTTCTTCTCATCAAATATAACCTGTAATCAAAGACAAAGACAACTACACCAAGCATAAAATGTGCGATATAATAATATACAGTGTGAAATTAGGGTTGACTCTATAAAGTGTTGGGTTTTTACAACTTTTAACTATTAAACACGAGTACGCAGCGGAAAGTAAACACGTATAGAATTCATAATTAACAAGATTAGGGATGTGTACCTTTTAGCAATAAACGTTACACCGTCTTGAATATACGCGTGTGTATAATATAAATACCACGCGAAAACCACCCAAGATCTAAAGTAATATCTCTCTACTTCAACACACACAATACGTTCTTAGCAAACAATTAAGTATGCTAGTACTAGTAGTGATAAAGCCACCAAACGCCTTCGACTCTTGAATCAATCAACACGAAAAACCCTTTAAGGGTTGTTTGGGTTCGATCGCAAAAACCAAAACCCTAGGGGTGTTTGGTTGGATCGCACGGCACAAGGGAGGAAGAAGAAAAGAATTTAGGGATTTAGTTTTTCAAGTTATGAGAAAACTAAACACCCTAAGCCTCTATTTATAGCCTCCTAAACTTGGCTTGCAAGTTAGGTTATTCCACCTCCTCTTGAGATTAGGAAATAATTGGCTAAGGAAAAAAGAAATAATTCCCATACTTTCTTTTTCTCCATAATTGCATATTAGTCCTTCTTTTAACTATTAACGACTAATATAACTCCCATTAAATATTTATTAACATTTAACGCTCGTTAAGCTTTATCACTTAAATATATTACATTTAATATATTTATTATTAATTGTTTTACGTATTAACGCGTGCGTCCCCGTAGGCTCAAATAAATTCCCGGACATATATTATTTTTACGTGGACATAATCCAACAGCTCCCACTTGGACATGTACCAAATAATATAATAACATTGGTAAGCGTCTAGCAACACGCCAATGCTCCCAGAAATATCCGAGTGTGGTTTCATAAAGTCACGGATAAATGATTTATGTATTCACAATCCCTTTGTTTCCGATACCGTGTTAAAAATTGATATGGATCTAAGTCATTCCATTATTTAACGTGTTTCTCGTATATGTAATTAATCAAGATTACCAAAAGTCATTGAGACACTTCTACATGAGCTTTTGGGTGCGGCCACACATACATCTGATTAATCCTATGAGGGGCCCAGTGGCATCATACTTCAACTATTGAAGGAACAAATTCTTTATTGACTACAAGTGCCAAGTCATATGCTTCACAATCACTTCTGAAAATAGTCCTTATTAGCTACCTTATTCAAGATGACTTAAACTACATCAAGAAGGATTATCCACACATGCAAGACCTACTTGCATCTCAAGTCTAAGGATTTAGTAAACAAAATCACTTACAAGATTTACTTAATGACGCCGATCCATAAAGTAATAATCTTGTTAGTTGGGGAAGTCCAATATTCATCTTATGAATATCATGTGAGTTTGGCGGACACATTCTTTAATATCTAAGATATCACCAATCACTCAGATTTGTCTTAGTTCAACTATATTCTCATATTGTTGATCGACAATGGACTCATTTAGAATAATAAAAATATTATTCACGGATTAAACATGCAAATATAGGACACAATTTATATTAAATATAAATTAATACCACGTATCTTTATCATTAATAAAATTGTCTTAACATCCCTTATCCAAATACCAAATAGATCAAATGCATGATAATTCTAGTTGACTAATCATGCCTCAAGATACGACTACCGTACTTGTTGACAAGGCATAGATTTCATTAATTTCAACTAGCTTTGATCTTTCGAAATTTTAAGAATACTTATTTCAAGAATTCAATTAATGAAGTTCTTGAATATCTATGATGATTGTTTGTTTATACAAATATCTCAATATTAACACACTATATCTCATAAGGTGTGTGACGTTAACTATTGACAACAATCATCTTTCCCAGCTTTCAAAAAGTGTAAAGTATTCTTATTTTTTAATGTATAATGCAACTATGCTCTAAGTTGAACACAACTAGTCCACATGGTCATCATCAAAAATGAAATCATACCATGACTAGTATTGAGTGTCACTCAATTCGATTTAGCATCCGTGTATACAAACAACCCCATGCTTTTAAAATCCGTAAACAATGAATATTCTTTTAATAATGTTTGGCACCTCATGAACTCCAAGCTTATTGGTTTATTCTAATTGCACAATAAATTGTTGCAATATATATATATATATATATATATATATATATATATATATATCCTTAGATTTTCATTACTATGGACAAATCTATAATCTAAGAATATTTCAAAATCCAAGCATATTCTATTAAAATATTCAATTCAATGATTATCTAATAACTTTCGATTAAATACCAATATTGTCAAATCATCTTGCATTCATGCATGATACAACTATTCCTTCACACAATATAATATGCATAATGAATCCTTTAGTCTAACTTAATATTTCATTTATGTTTTATCTTATCAAAAGATGTCTATCCATTTAGACTTTCTAAATGGAATGTCGAATTGTGTTAGATTTATATACCGCATATGTTCATAGCAATAAACATATATTTCAAGATTGTATGTTTTATTTTCTAAATCTTTCAAGTGAAAGAAACCTGAACATAATACTCCCTCTAGCTTTTAGAATTACTCATGAGTTATCTTTATTTAACAATAAACATAAGATTATTCTCCTAGATGCTTGCAATAATCCATACATGGATTCTTGCCTCTTGTACACTTCATAAAGATTATATGAATTCAGAAACTCCTTTGATTACTCTTCGTCCTTGCAATAGTAATCATCCAAGAAAGAGTTTTAAATTCATTGTCATATTTCATCAATATGAACACTAGTATGACAAACAACCATCTTTATATTAATTAATGCGCATAGAAAGAATATTTAATCACAATCAATTTCTTGAGTATGATTAAACCTATCATAATGCATGCATTAAATATGTGTATAACATTGTCCTTATGAGTTTGAAACTAAGAACCAAACCACTTGGGTTTTTCTTCTCTTTTAAGAAACTCATTTTAACTTCATAGTCTAACCATTAAGTTAAAGATCAATCAAGTTCAAAAAATGATTATCTTTATGAACAACATCTTAATATTCATAGTTTGGTTCATTAATCAAATTCAAAATTCAACAATGCATATTGATGGTTTCACCATGATACCAAATTCAAAATTTAATAATGCATCTTTAACAGGTTCACCATGATCCTGTGACTCATATTCTTCAATATTGATGTAACATTTATCAATCAAGTATTTGAGGTATCCTTGCGGATCTATGAACGAGAATTATATCATTATGAGGTTTAACATTTACATGTAAAGCCTCGATATGATATTCACTAGTGTGTTTAAGAAGGTTATGTATTTTGTATTTTTATCTCTTTAAGATCTAAAACGCTCCCACTTGCTTTTTGTAATTAAAGACTCTTCTATAATTACTTAGCATGTAGAGTAGTAATTACAAGATACATTGACAGTTCTTGAGTTTAGTTTGTTAATGTCATTCTTCATAAGACTTTTAACAAATTCAGAACTTCAATTTTTAAGACTTAAAGGAGTCATCACATTCCATAATCATGATGGTGTCTTATTAACCTTCTAGGTTGGAGTTTTATTGAGTAAATACTAGACATACTCAATTTCAAACCTTGACAGATTTTGGAGGTAAAATATTAAAGTTATCAAAATTAAATAATTCCAAAAAATTTGATTCAACACTCTAGACATACAATGAATATGTGATATTCTATGAGTAATTTTATTGTGAGACATTATCACAAATCTTTTTAAATAACTAATATTTCTTTAAGGTTACATACTAATCAATTGTGGCTCATACCAAATTTGAATATATAGTATTTTAAAAACCTATTTGGCATTCAAATTGTTATAGGGCTTTAACTAGTTCAAACAGACTCTATCCATGTTTAACTATACAATATTTTGCCTTTGAAACAATTCAAGAACTTTGTTCAGCGGTAATAGCACAAAGATATACTACTTTATGTTTATAAAGATCTTTTAAACAATAAACCGGACTTATGTTTATTAATGTACATAAACATAAACTATTTTTAACTAAAGTATTTTGACACCAACTCTTGGCTTCGAGTAGTAATATTCAAGTTAAACAATATTACTATACTTCATTATTTAGGGTACATTCCAGAGCCACATAAACCTTTTAACCTCGAAGTAGTCTTTAAAATCAGATTACTTCATTATTTTTTGAACATTCCAAAAACATATAAACATTTTACTTAAAGTAGTCTTTTTTCATATCTTGACAATATGTGTTCTTACCTTACGGTTAAGAGAACCTTTAATCATATTACCTTTAATCATATTGTTTTTGTCATGTGTTTTACCTTGCACACAATAAAGATTTCTCCCACTTGTGCATGGCACAACATCATACATGTAGTTAAACAACACGACATTCGTTTGTTTATATGGACAATATGATAAGTGGTCACAGATATAGCGTTACAAAAGTAGATGATAGAGCCACTTTTGTTAATAAGAAATAGTGCACAGCTATCCTTGAAAACCATGGAGTGTCTATAAGTTAAAAATTGATGCATTATCTCAAGACATTCAAGAAATAATTTGGGTTACTACCAAGATAATAAACCTTGTAGCTCCCACTGAATTTGACAACATTACATTAATGTCTTGTTTAGAAATAAATCATGATGCTCCAACTGGATTTGATAACATTGCAAGTGTTCCATAACCAGTGAAAACAAATTTATTTTCTAACTTTCTTTGAAATCTTAATTAGTAGCAATGTACTTGGATTTCAAAATTTTCTACTATGTAGATGGGGGACTATCCATCAGTGCTATTTATTAATTTGAAAACTAGGCATGCAATTTCCTCCTTAATTTTGATTAACACAAACAACTATATACATTATACTGGTTTGCCTTTACCACTTTTACAGTAGTATTGGTATTCCTAATCAAGAACTCATAAAGCATCTGACATTAAGATGTTATCATTTGATAGCTTTAAGAACATATTCTCTAGTTATCCGAATGTCTTAAATGTTTCAAAGTACTCACCACCGAATAAGGGTGATGAAATATATATGGAAATATAAGTCATGCAATCTACTTAATATTTAAGTATTCTATGAGTTTGATTACATTAGGACAATTCTACGTCTATATAACTTTCCGGAGCTGAAAAAATATTAGTAATGAGTCTCATATTACTTACAAGGAATGGAGTCACGGTTTGAACTTCGTTGAAAAGAACCAAACCATTGTTTACGGTTTTATATTGTGCAATTAATACTAATTAATAGAAACGCAAAATTCAATTTTAGTATTTTCGATAATACTTTCTTTAAAGAAAATTAAATACCCATGCTTATAAAATAAACAATTAATTTTCAATAAATCTAGGATCCACCTTGACATAACCATCACCGCATCAGTTAATCTGATAGTGATGATGGTAATTCAAGGGGCAATTAACGTTTAATAATTGTATCCAATGCAACTCCTACATTATGGGATTCTACTTTATGTACATCACATGTGAACATTCAAACGTGAAAAAGTGAGCATGTTTATCCCATCATATGCCACGAGTTAAGGTCTCACCTATCTTAACTTGATTAAGTCGGTCCAACAAAAACTGTGATTGTATAGCACTTAACGTCTCACTAATAAGTGTATTATATCACCTTGGGTTACAAAACCATGAATAAGTCTCACTAATCATGGAAGAGTAAGTGCAAGTGTTTTTCTAGTTGGATGGCAAAAAGACTTAGGTTTTAAAGGGTATAAATTTTGACGTGTCAAAACCATGTACAAAGAGCATGCAACATCTTTGTATCATGAATTTTATAAAAACTTTAATTTAAAAACACATTATGAACTATAAATTGCTAGTCTAATCATGGAAGATTTTATATCGGATGTAAGCCGAATCCACTTTTGACTTTTTGCATTATATAGTCCATAATAAATCTTATTTCGATAATCATTAGTCATGTTTATATTTGTTTTTCGAAAAACCATTTGCTTTGATGTACAATACATAACAATTTATCAAAAGCAAACAAATAAACATAAACAACTAAAACATATATCCGATTAACCACCAAAATCACATACCACAATTCTAACCAATTGATATAAACTCTAAAATCTACAGTGATTTAAATTAAAGACACATAGCATAAAACTGTCAAAACAATTTAAATATCACTTCAGGTCACGTCAGAGTGTAGCTAGAATCTTTTTGAGCCTTAGCTTAAAACTACAAAGTTGTAGATATACGAGTCGTGGACCACCCACAAAAATTTCAAATTTTTACGATAGCGGATGAATTTATTATGAATTTTTTACTAACATGTGTCATAACACTTACGAAAAACGTAAAATTCAACTAATACACATCAAGATCTGATTTTTATCATCATTTATGCATGTTTAACACTTAACAATTATTATACATTCATATATCATATATCACATGTCATCATCCCATAGTAAACTTGCAAGATTCACCATGGATCTCATCAATTAACGTTTAATAAAGCGAGAAGATTCATATTAACAATTAATACATACCGACAATTAACAATTAAACTACGATATCCATCAAATAAAAAATTGCATACATCTTAGGGTTTTGTCTAATTAAATTTATTAACCCTAATTAGGGTTTATGAACACAAGATCATCAAATAAAAAATTAAGACAACATAAAAAACTAGCAATTTTTAACGTTCTTGATAACAATTATGTAATTTATAGATCTATATGACGGACTTCTTGATCGCCACTTGTTGAATTAGTAGACATAAAAGACCATATTAACATTAATAAATATGAGTACTACAACGGAATATAAACTCGTATGATCATCATCATAAGCAAATAAATTAAACATAACAAGAAGTAAAAGAAAACGTGTACCTTTTAGCAATTCTTCAATCAAGAAACAATAAAGATCAAAATATGATCTCTCTTGTACACAATACTTTCTTAGCAATAGAGTATGCTAGTACTAATAGTATTAAACAATCGCTTTTGAAAAACCTTGAATCAAATCAACACAAGAAACTATGTTTCTTGTTTCCTTGCCATCGAACAAAGCAAAAAACTAAACCACCCTATAATATATGAAAGTTTCGTCGATCCAAGCACAAAGAGAAATAAAGAGAGATTTATAGGGTTTTTTTTAACTAATGTCCTAATATCGCTATTTATAATAGCCTTTCTCCATACTTTTTAAACAAGCAAAAACCCACCTCCTTGGGTTGGTTAACGGCCGACTAGAGTAGAGGAAGAGGCATAGCCCATTTTTCTTTTTTCTGATTTTCTTTAAAGTCCTTATTGTTAACATTTAATTAATTATTTCTCAATATATTTAATTAACTATTACCCAACGAATAACTTGTGTCATCTCCATAGGCCAAACCAAGACCGTGCATAAATTATTTTATAATCTACATTCTTCACTAACCTTTCACTCGTGACCCTCCTCACCCCTTACTAGTCACGATTATCATTCCCATCGTAATTCACCAAAAAATAATCTTCGTTTAAACGTTTGCTTCTCTAGCATCTAGTAGCAAATTTTCGCACACAGATTACCCTCAACCACAAACAAAAAAAAACCAATCTAAAATGAAAAACAGAAGAAAAATATGTCATTTTTTTTATTTCTTATATTAATGGCCCCTCAAATACGGAAAAACCACGTGCGTGATTGGTACAAAATTATATGAAAAGACTAATTTAATCATGTGTGTCACATGTGCGTAATGATTATAGCAAAGCAAGTGCAACGGTTGTGGGGGGCCATTCGTTATTTGTTTATTTCTTGCTTTTATTTGCTCGAAAATATATATCATATTCATTTTACCATATGCTATCTACTTATAGAAAATCTAAGAAGATTGTTTCGTAAATAATTTATGCGTTTGGTTGATAGAAATGGGACCTTATATTATTTTAAAGATTAACCATTTTACCTGCTTTTTTTCTATTTGAACAAATCTATATATTATGCATGGTTTAAAACCTATGTGAATTCAAACAGCTGATGACCGTTTGGGCTTAAAATCAAAGACAGTCAATTTTAAATATTTAGTAAAAAAGAAGTACACGTTTCGGTGTCTTTTTTCCTAATGTAAAGTGATTAATATATTGGCTGACTGTTGCTCAATTTTAACACTTAACAAAACATATCATCTAATTAGTTAATAAAAGTCAAAGTTGAAACTTCATTTGGCCAATTGAAAGAAAAATGTTTCTAAAAAAAGAACATAAGTACGCAAATACTTGTTAGTTGCAAAATAAGGTCGTATTATATAAGTCAATAAGATTTATAATTAAGTCCAAAATAACTAATACTGAATTCTACTTTGAGGTATATATAGAATGGTGATTTCAAACACGCCGTGGTAGTATTTTGCATTAAGTGAAAGTAGAGATGAATTTCCTGTTAAGAAAAGATAGCACCGCCAGCTTTATTACGAGAGGGGATCCCGCGATTAGACTTCGGCGTGAGAGTGAATAGTTGTGTTTAGAGAGAGAAAGTAATATGTATGTATTCTAGGCGCAAAAATCATACCGTTGGGAGTGTTTAATGCACTTCTTATATAGGCGGACGTCGTTGTCGATAGCATGGTCACAAGATGGAATGCACCAACGGACCGATGAGTAATAGGGCGGTTGTCGTAGAGTCAACGTCGTTGACTACGCCATGCTTTGGAGTTTAGCACCCTTGGGCAGCATGTTGTTGTTTCTTGTTTTTTTTTATGCTGACGTTCTCTTTTATGGTCCCCATGCAATGCTCTTTACTCCATTTAACCAAGTCACGAGGTTCCCTTGTTGGGTAATAATCTGTGGACGTGGTTGGGCCTTAGCCCTTGCGGTCGTGGCCCGAGGTTAGTCTCGGTCCGTCTTTGTGTTCTCTGCGGGCTGCTGGGCTTACCGGGTTTATGTTCGTTCCGATGAAGTCCATGTACCATGTTTTCCGTGAACATCCCATTATCAAGTTCGATCGCAGAGTTTAGTCCAGAAGATACAAACGTCATACAAACACTGATTTTTGATTACTCATATTTGACAGAAATAAAGACGAAATGTTTATTTTATAACATATCTAGTTACGTATTCCAACTATTACTACTGTATTATGTTCCGAATAACATACTATATCTACAAAACTTCTTATAAGCACATCGTGAGGTGAATGAAAAAAAAAAAGAACGAAACTTTTTTTTGTGAAACACAAACTCTCTGCTGGACGAAATTCCTTTGGTGAACGACATATTTAACTAGTAAAGGTATGGTGAATTACTGCACCGTACATGATGGAAACCAAACGTTGAGCCATTGCAATCATGTGCCTTATTACTTGCAACTTCATTCGTATAAAAATAATATGACAGTTTTGTTTTCTTATGCCTAGTGAAGAATCACATTGACTTGGATCCATATTAAGTTATTAACAACTTGAAATTGGTTACCCTACCCCATCTGACACTGAAAGATACCCACTTACGCAACAATGATACAAAAATTGACAATATGATTGAACTCGTGCCACTAAAGGTGTCAAAAATGGCTGCTTAAACCACGAAATAAAATAGGTTTTGGTCAATAATCATTATTTTTCTAATATAAAGTGGATAATCTCAGATCATTTTTTGTTCAATTAAAGAACTATAAATCATAATATATGTTTTAACTATAACTATAAGACCTGTGTGTTACAAAAAATCAAAAACGATATAATAAATTTAAAAAGATTCTTCATACTAGATACAAAAATCTTAATGTCCAAACTCGTAACTAAAATTAGGGTGAGCAGAAAACCGAAAAAAACTGAAAATTGAAATCGAACCGAACCGAAAATAAATGAACCGAACCGAATTTGCCAAAACCAAACCGAACCGAACTATAAATTCAGTTTTCGAGTTGGATATGGGTTTGACAATCTGAACCGAAAACCAAATATATATATATATATATATATATATATATATATATATATATATATATATATATATATATATATATATATATATATATATCTATATATATATATATATATAGAGTATGGATCAAATGAGAAGAAAACTTATAATGAGAATGATAAGAAAAAACCACAACCACACATTTCAGATGCACCTATAAAAATGCATGCATCTCCCCTTAAAATTTTCCTTCCTATTTAAAATGTGTGGCTAGAAATCCATCTTATTCTTCTCATTATATTTTTTCTTCTCACTTGATACCTTCCATATATATATATATATATATATATATATATATATATATAAAAAGACTACTAAAATTTATCTTAATATAAAAAACACTTTTTATGCTCGATATGATTTTTTAGCCAAATATCTATGTAATTATTTTTTTTTAAATTAATTGTATAATTCGGGTCAACCCCAAAACCAAACCGAATTCAAATTCGGTTTTTGGTTCGATTGAATTCTAGTACAGTTCGATTCAATTTTCAAGTTGACCCAAAAAGAAAATTAAACCTAACTAACCGAAACAAACTAACTAAACAACCCAATAACCGAACCGATTAACACCCCTAACTAAAATGAATTCCGAATATGGAGAAGTCGGCCACATAACGGACTAACCAACTGTTAGTGCGTAGGAAGAAAGCCCATGACACAAAACGACCACTGTTACAAGTGTTTCTGAAACCACTTAGAGTATTAGGTTTAGTGGCATGCCAAAGACATGTCAAAATATATTTTACAGTGTCATTTCAGCGCCACGTCATTTTAACATACACATCCAAAACACCATTTCACTCATAAGTCATGACATGCCAAACTCATGTCATTTGAGCTCCACTCACCCATAATTTTATTTTCTTTTTCCATTATTTCATTTTAATTTTAAACAAACACATTTTATTCAAATAAAAGTAATAAAATTACAATACATTTTGAAAAAAAAACGTTACATGGTTTTTTTGAAGGACATTTATAATGATGCCGAATAAATAAAGAATTATGAGAGTTCCTCTATTCATTTGGTCTTCATAAAAAATCTTCCCAGAATAAACCCATACCTAAAATAACAAAAAAATTATAAATTACATACGGAATTTCAAATACGGGGTTTTTTAGAGGATATTTATAATGAAGCGAAATGAAATGAAGGACGGATTATTTCCTCCCTCATTTCATTTCTCTTCAAAAAAATATCCTCCAAAAAATAACGTGTTTGAATTCGACATTGAAATAAAAATATAAATTACGCTACGTTACGAAAATACAAATCATTCCATTTGTTTTCTTTGGCATCCAACGGATTTTGTGACTAATATTATCTTGTATTTCTTACACACACTTAACCTGGTAATTTTTACAGGCTTCATCGTCCAAATTTTTTTGATGTGGAGCACGTCTTTTTTGCGAAATGTCTTTGCGTTCCGCATATTGTTTCCTCATATATTCTCTTGCCTCTTTTGCTTGCTCAAACAATGTGATTACGCCGAAAATAGCCTCCTGGCGAGCCGCATCGTCTTCGTCGCATTGTTTCTGAACATACGCTTGGATTTCTTCGACGGTATGAGAAGAGAAAAAGACATTTTCGGGATAGAAGAGTGAAATTTTCGGTATAGAAGTGTGTTTTTAGTAGAGAAGTGTGTGAAATTTTTAGTTAAAATAGAGTGTTATTTATAAAGTGTATAATATTTATTTATTTTTAAAAAAAATTGATTTCTTACCGTTTAATATAGGGCCAACGTTTGAATATTTTGTACATATTTCAAATTGGCGTATGCCAATTCATTTGGCCGTGATTAATCGAAGGAAATGGCGTGCTCGCCCGGTATGGTGGCGCGGCTTTGGCGGCGCGAAACCGGCCTTCACGTAAAAATGGCGTGCATGTTCACCACCATACCGTTCTCTCTTAGAGATCCTCAACAGACACGCCTATGCTATCAGGATCATCAAGTCGAAAATACACCCTCCATTATGTTCTGAAAATTTTATTAATTTTCAGGGGTAACATGAGAGGCTATGTTTCATGTCCAAATTTCACAACAATAATATGCAATTAGGTACAGCTGCGTAGAGATGTAGCTTTAGTAATTATAAATCATACATTTACCATTGTACAGTACAAGCTACAGTGCTTTTACTGTACAATGGGCTCTCACTTTAGGTCTGGGCTCTCACTTTGGGCCGGCCCAATTATTATTATTTATTTATTTTTAATTTTTGGCATAAAATAGGGGGCGAGGAAATATTACAAAAGTACCGATTCAACTTTAAAATAATCAACATAGTCACAAACGTATGACTTTAGATTGCATTAAACAGTGTTATTTAAAAAAAACACATATAGCAAAAAAAACAAAGCTTTAAACATGAGGCCCAACACATAAGCCCATATAAAAAAACAAACTATTAAACATGAGACAAAAAAAAATTACGCAAAAAAAAAACTAAAAAAAAAATTACCGCCCCGTCGCACGCCTGCAACAACGCGCAGGGACATAACTCATATCAAAAAAAAAACAAATTACTAACTGATACCGAAAACTAAACCCCCCGCACTATTAAACAAGAGACCAGAAAAATAAAACCCGCACAAAAAACATATAAACCAAAAGAAAAAAAAACCATTTAAACAAGAGGAACCCAACACAAAAGGACATATAAGAAAAAAAACAAACTATAAACATGAGACCGAAAACAATAAAACCCGCACAAAATTAAAAATAATAATAATAATTAATTGCCCCAAACAACGCGCGAAAAATTAACGTCCCGCAGAAACGCGCGGGTAATCCTGCTTGTGCACATATAATTTGTGTTATCAACCCACTAGCATTGTTTCTTCGTTTACCCATATAAATAAGTTTTCATACGAACTTAATCCGCTGAAAGGTTAAATTTAACACGAGACCAACTACTATTGACACTAACGAATGTTTGGAATCTAACATGGTCCCTTGACCCCGTTTACTTAAACCAACTACTATTGACACTAACGAATGTTTGGAATCTAACATGGTCCCTTGACCCCGTTTACTTAAACCAACTACTATTGCCACTAACGAATGTTTGGAATCTAACATGGTCCCTTGACCCCGTTTACTTAAACCAACTACTATTGACACTAACGAATGTTTGGAATCTAACATGGTGCCTTGACCCCGTTTACTTAAACCAACTACTATTGACACTAACGAATGTTTGGAATCTAACATGGTCCCTTGACCCCGTTTACTTAAACCAACTACTATTGCCACTAACGAATGTTTGGAATCTAACATGGTCCCTTGACCCCGTTTACTTAAACCAACTACTATTGACACTAACGAATGTTTGGAATCTAACATGGTGTCCATTAAGACCCAACCACCCGTTTACTTTAAACCAAACAACTGATTTACACTAACGAATGTTTTGGAAATCTAACATGAGTCCCTTGACCCCCGTTTTACTTAAACCAAATACTTATTGACACTAAACGAAAGGATTTGGAATCTAACATGTGCCCTTTGACCCCATTACATAAAACCAACTACTATTGACACTAACGAATGTTTGGAATTTAACATGGTCCCTATGTAATTTATGTATTCAAGTGACCTTAGTGGTCAAATATGCAAGTCAAGTATTCACGTGACCTTAGTGGTCAAATATGCAAGTCAAGTATCATGTTGATCCGTGTGGTCATATTAGCATCATTTTGACCCATGTGGTCCTATTCAGTATATGTTGATCGTTGGGTCATATTTAGTATTATGTTGACCCGTTGGGTCTTATTTAGTATTATGTTGACCGTTAGGTCATATCTAGTATTATGACGACCCGTTAGGTCATATTCAGTATATGTTGACCGTTGGGTCATATTTAGTATTATGTTGACCGTTAGGTCATATCTAATATTATGGCAACCCGTTGGGTCGTATTCATGTTATAAATTGAACCGTTAGGTCCATCTAATAGTTATGGAAAACCCGTTGGAGGGAGGTCGGTATTCAGAAAATGTTGACCGTATAAGATGGTTCATATTTAGTATTATGGTAACCCGTTGGTTCATATTCAGTATATGTTTACTATTGGGTAATATTTACTTTATAGCCACCCGTTGGGTCATATTCAGCTCAGCTTTAATTTATATATGAATAATACGTGTGAACAACTACAGTTTAGTAATAAACTTAACCTCAGTCAATCATGTGTGAAACAAGCATGATTACCCGTGCGTTGCTGCGGGTCGTTAATTTTTTTCACGTAGTTGCGAGGCATAACTATTTTTTAATTTTTTTTTATTTCGTGTGTTTTAATTTTTTCGCGCGTCATATTAATATTAGTTTTTTTCTTATAGTGGGCTTATGTGTGTGGCCATATTTAAAAGGTTTCTTTTTTGGCTAAACGGGTTTTTTTAATATAATTTTATGGGAAAAGGCCTTTTTTTATTGTATTCGTAGGGGTTTATTTTTTTGGTCTCAATGTTTAATATGCGGGTTTAATTTTTTCGGTCTCATGTTTTTAATAGTTTGTTTTTTATATTGTGCTTATGTTTTTGGGCCTCATGTCGCGGGTATATTTTTTTATCTAATAAGTTCAATATTTCTGTAATTTTTTTTTTCTATTTTGTGCCGAGTCGGTTTTTTTTACATGCCATACAAAAAAAAAAAAAAGCCAATGGGTATACCCAAATTGGGAGCCCAAAGGGCCGAGCACTGTATTCGAGTGGAACAAAAAAACGTCTTTTTATTTACGCGAGCATTATTATTTTTTATTTTTTTTATTTTGTGCGGTTTTATTTTTTCGGCATCATGTTTAATAGTTTTTTTTTTTTCTTATATGGGCTTATGTTTAAAGGTTTCTTTTTTTGGCTATACCGGTTTTTTTAATATAATTTTATTGGAACATGGGTTAAATGATGAATCGTCACGTTACTTCAGGTCGTTTTTTTTTAATTGTATTTTTGTGCGGGTTTATTTTTTTTCGGTCTCATGTTATAAATAGTGCGGGTGAATTTTTTTGCGTTAAAATTTTTTTATTTTATTCTTTTCTATTTTTTATTGTGCAGGTTTATTTTTCGTCTCAATTTTAATAGTATTTTTTATATGGGGGCTTATTTGTTGGGCCACATTGTCGGCGAGTGATTTTTTTATCTGAATAAGTTAATATATTTTGTAGTTTTTTTTTTCTATTTTATGGCCGACTGTTTTTTTACATTCTTCTACAAAAAAAATAATTGCCAAATTGGAGCCGGCCCAATTGGGGAGCGCCAATGAGTCTGGTTTTAAACCAGTACAGAGCTGGCCAACACGCAGCGTGTTTAACCGCTTAATTATAATATATATATTATAATATAGTTATAATATAGTATATATATATATATATATATATATATATATATATATATATATATAATAATAGTGCTTTATGCACATTAGTCATGCGCCCTTGAGAAATACAAACACCCAATCAGGACTAGAGGTGCAAACCGGAACCGGTTTTTTTAAAAACCGGTCCAAAAAACCGGAACCGGTTTTTATTTAACCGAACCGGTTAGACCTGTTTTCGGGTTTAATAAGCGACCGGTTCTAAACCACCTGTTTTATCCTGTTTTAAAAAATAACCGGTTTTTTTTTTTTTTTTATATCGGTTTAAAAAAAACCGGTTTTTACCGGTTAAAAAAACCGGTCAACACTAGCCATTATATACTTTTTTTTAAACCCGGTTTTAACTGGTTTTTAAAAAAAAAAAATCAAACGGTCATATGGCTTTATAGCCCTTTTTTTGTTTTTTTTTTATTTTTTTTGATGATTTTAAGCCATGGATTGGTAGTATAAATACATGTAATGAGTTAGGGTTGAAAACACATCAAAAACACTCACAAATCCTCCTCTTATCTCTCTAATTTCTCTATCCCAACTATCATGAAAACGCTCACAATTACAACAAGCTTCCCACTAATCCCTTCCCGTTTCTATCTAACTAGCCATGTACGAAAAGTTTACCACAAATGATGATTTGTGCAAATTAGACCAAACTAAACTACGAGAAAAGATATGTTTTGGTCTAATTACGATTTGTGTTTATGATTGATGGGTGGAAAAGGCGCGTAGCAAGAAATGATCAAATCTTTTAACCCCGGACGATCATAACACTACACTAAGGACTCATAAGAGCGGTTGTAGTGCGGTTAGCCAAAATGATACGTCACAAGGTACTATTGGTGCGGATGGTTAAGTTTTTATATTTGATAATTGTGGCATATCATATATCATAACACGGGGTCGATTCTTGGATTTGGCTAGTTTCTAGAGAGAGAAACACTTGAGAGAGTTTTCTAGAGAGAGAAAATGTGTTTCTTTATAAAAGGAAAGTAATGACTAGCTTACCTCTTCCAAAGTTGGAAGAGGCTTATATAGTACTTACAATATACCGGGTATTCGTACCCGACTTAAAACCAAAAAACGTACTATTAACTATTAAACTACGAGCTATAATAAACAGTAAAATACACGGGGTGACCGAGTCTTTTTCTAATATCTAACAATCTCCCCCTAAGGGAGGTCACCCCTGAAAATACCAAACTTAATCACTTCAGTCTTTAGCTCGTAGACATTTGATATCTTGTACATTTGGGATAGTGATCTTTTGATTTATCTTAGACTTGTCTTTGACTGTGATCTTGAGCTTTCTTGAGATCATCGCCCAAACATAATCTTACATCATCTTGTAATGGATCGCCACTTTCACTTTGTGAAGACATACATGAAGTCAGAGTTGCGGAAGCTTTGACTACCTTTATGAGGTCTTTCAAAACTTCAAAACAAGTGTAGGTCGGTCCTGAGCATTTGGGTTATTCACTGATATCTGAATGCTGCAATTTCCATCTCCATCTCCGATCTTTAAGATATCCTGTAAAGGAAACAGTTAGTAAACAAAGAGAAAATTGATATGAAAAGTCAGTCTAAGTGTTTTCTTATAAAAAATTTATGTAACACTTCGAAAGATTTGATTTTTTATCAAATGATGACACTAACGTCAATTCTTATACTGGAACAAGTTTGAATCACACATAGATCGCACCATCGTTCTTTTCCAGTTGCACACGTTTGAGTTCTTGAAGAATCGCACATTCACCTACCTAGAGCTTGTTTTGATGTTGGCCCCCTTTTCCCCCCCCCCCTAGCAGGATTTCCAACTCATGTGTGAAAAATCATCGTTTCACTCGGATGTTCTGGCAATATCACAAGGATAATGCGTAGGACTCTTAGGATAGACTTGTTTCCACGGTGTGTGAAAGACAAGAGAATTGGATACGTGTCCTAATGAGATTAATTGACGATCTCTTGGCTCTAGACACAATAGTGCGTTTTAGTTCTAGTAATCGGAGGCTGGAGCTGACTGCCACCTGTTCAATATCAACTAACTCGGAGTGAGAAAGTCAATAGATAACGTGTTTAGTCTCCGTGAGAAATGAAACCAAAAACTTTGAAAGAATCTGAGTGGCAGGGAGGGTTTGTTCGCATTGCATCACTGGGTCCATGATGTCTATCTTCAATGTCAGTAATCATCTTAGTGATTCTGGAAGCATATGTATTGACCCGGTTTCTGCCCTAATTGTATGGAGTGCTTCTTTCTTACACCCTTTATCTTTACAATATCCTTTAATTTATCAACCCTCAGTGTTTACCGAGACTGATCAATGACAAGAACCTTTTTTGGTAATTCAGTACAAGCTCCTATCTCGAGTCGGCATTTTCCCCTTATTCTCGCTTTAAACTCCTTTTACATAACATACCTAAGGACTTCTACCCTAACTATGGGTTGTTCCAAGGGTAGAATCCACCGGTTATAGCCGGATCATTGGGAATAGTACCTTACCTTACCAACCTTATAACTCTAATTAAGTAAAATGCATGGTCCGGAGGATCTTTTGGTACAGTTCTTCCTTTCCGAAACACGAAACTCAATTGAAAATTCATTAAGGTACTTATGATATAAAATATCTAAGCGATTAAGTACCTCGATTGTTTTTGACATTTTTTTCAGAAAACAGGCACCCCCTCAAAATGTGCTTCGGTATTTTAAATTGTTTCGCACGTTTGGAGCGTAGTATATGAGTGCCTAGGAATCACGGTTATAATGTATACACATATTTTAATCATATTTTCTCCCCTATATCAAAATTTAAAAACCCTTTTGAACATTTTGGATATCATTGTATTTAAATATGTTATAAAATTTAGTAGAAAATGTGGCCTTAAAATTCGCAAGAAGACGTGTAAGAAACATATACTGCCTCCCCCTAAATCCGTTTGAGGATATAAAATTACTCCTACACTTAATCATCAAAATATTAACTACTTACTAATGTACAAGTATTATTATTCACAATAAGAAATAAATAATTGTAACTTTTGATTGTAACTGACAATGTCGACACTTGTTCGTTGATCACCTGTAGTCCATTATCTCTTTTAATCTTCTCCAACAAAGCTTTTCTAGACATCGAAGATCCATCTGACTGTAGCCTTTCCGTCGATTGCAGTGATGGAAGTCTTTGCATCTCCTCTGTCAACCTCTGACCACTTCCTATCTCCATAGCCCTTATTGTACTCGAACAGATGAAAGTCTTTTTATCTAACCATGTGGTCCATTTCACCATTACTCTAGTCACCGCCATCACTAAACTTGTGTACTCATTCAGCTCATAAACTTTCTTTGATCATTTCAGCTCTGAGACAAAACGGCTCTTGCTTTAGGGACAATCGTATAAACTTCTTTGTAAGTAATTGTCGGCTGCATCCATATGGACGTTCAAAGGTTGATCTTTGTTTGATACTTTCAATCCTGAGCTGCAAGTCTCCACAAACCATTCCTGATAACCCAGGTTTCTATCCACTGTTGACGCCGTGAGAAGACTATCTTGTATGTCTTGGGCTGATGTTGAAGCATTTCCATTGAATATTGAGTAGGAACAGATCTTCAAAATCATTTGGATGAAGACTTTTGAAATCCTTTTCTGAGATCTTGTACTCTTGGTAATCAGCTCGGCGTAGAATTATCTCTCTTAGGTAGTTGTATCCGTATTTTTCGAACACCTTGACACTGATCACACTGAGAATTCGCATCTGCGATCTGAATGCTTCACCACATCAGAGGGCGCACTGTGTTTATTTGATGTAATATTTCCTTTCTCCTAAACCACCAGTGATGATGCCATAGACCGCGACACTGATGTCATATTCGCGTTACTCACGTTTTTCAACCCACAAAGATGGAACTAAATATCTTCAAGGCCAAGTCTGGTCACGGAGCGGCTTAGAGCTTGGATATAGATAAGGCCAATTTTTTTGCTCTTTGTCACCTTACAGAAGATAATCTAAGATCCTTATTGAAGAAAGAATTGTGGTTGATAGTTACCTGACCTGGTGGTCCTCCTAAGGGCAGAGTTCCAAATATATTTCACAGAATTTGATACCCACAGGATTTACTCAAATCAACCTTATTTGTCAAACTCTTATGGCGTTTAACCACTGATATTGAAGAAAAGACGTAGCTCCTTAAAGAAAGGCTTTTAAACAAAGGTTTAAGCTTAGGACCTTCTAAAGATCAGCTTTTGCAGAGCTTCTTCTTTCCTGATCGTGTGCAGCAAAAAGAGAACTATTTGATGAATGACGCCAATATCAAAACGTCTTCCTTTGAAGCTTGTCTCTCCATCAGGAACTTTATACGTTGTGACGTATGAATATGAGCCCCAGTTATTCTCTTTCCCTCGGGAAATCATTCGGGGGGAAGGTCCATATTTATCTGGTTTCAGGTGTAGCAGGTCTCCCGCTTCTGCGTGGGATCGGGACATAAACCACGTATGGTCGACACACCTTGGGAATGGTGAGCGTTGTGCAATGTCCTCCCATATCTGAGTCCACTAGATCAACTCACCTTCAACTTGCATTGGAATGTCATCTGAGATTGTTCAGAATGTTCTGATTCGGGATCTAGATCTGTGCATCGAAGAGTCATCACCAGCATCTCCTTGTGTCAGTGATATGCCCATCCATTGAGGTGAGAGGCTGGATGTTGTTTGGAAGCAGATGCTATCAGACTCCCTTGGTTTCTTGAACTTTGGTCAGCATCTTTCGAATGAGGTTGATCTGTACCCGGAAGCGCCGTAATTGGATCTACCTTCTCTTTGTTTACCTACCAAGGTTGATCCACTCTAAGTGCCTTCATCATCATCATTGTCTTTATCATCATCACAATCATCATTCTCTTGTGGTTCTGTTAACCTTGTCTTCAACATCCTTATCCATGGCACCTTCATCCTGCTATCAAAGCTTCAAAAATCATGAATATGTATGTAGTTAGGCAAGAATTTCTGTTTGCATAGTTGATCTTATCAAGTGTTATAAGAAGCACTCTTAGATCATAATCTTCAAGATCTACTTTATCAGTTTACCTGATGGAGTAAGTTTAATCTTGTTTATTCTCCTCACCTTGTTCCATTTTGGCTCTGATAATTCTCCTTTGACACTTTTTCAGATTCTATTCTTGACAGACCTCTGGGCCAGGCAACACAGATATTATCCTCATTAAATCTGCAGTGTGTCGTTCAAGAATCTTAAGGAGAGCATCATCAAGTTTTGTTCCTAGATATTTAAACACAGCCGTAGGAACTTGGGTTATTGTAGATATTTGAAAGCCAAAACATCAGCCGAGTGATCCCGTCTTCTTACTTCAGACATCTCTTGCTCTAATCTTGCGCCTCTTAAGCTGAAGGGGCGATGAAGGAGTGATCTCTGGGAGAGAAGTGTTGATTTGATGTAGCTCTGTGTTGATTTGAAGGAGTTGACCAAGATGACGTCTTAGTAGATGAGACATTCTGTGAATGGAGCAATCACTGAGGGGCGTTTGACGTAACTCTGTCTGATGACTTGGATCATGTATGGTGGGAATCAGACTCCTCACTAACATTAGATTTCTCCTGAACATCTTCGGTTGTTTGTCATAATAAATTGATACCCCAAAGTTATAAGTGTCATCGAGATTTTTCATGGAAGACATAGAACCAGAATGACTTTCTGGTTTATCATCGATGACACGTTCGTCTGTTATGAGCTTCAGGTTTTCATGAACCTTTAGGTAGGCTATAGCGAGGAATTCATCATCCATGTGCTCAGGGTTTGGTCCAGCAAGAGACACATGTAATTTTTCCAAGTCCTGTCCAGATCCTGGTCTTCTTTCTTGGGCTCAAGGTCCAGGTCCCAGTCAGAGCCTCATTGCTTTTTTAGGGTCTATACATGATGCTTACTCCTGAATGCTTACTGTAGAACGTATCTACTACAACCGTGATCTTTGTCACCTTTAGGAGCAGCGGCTTCTGTTTCACTTTTAGTTCTTTCTGAATCAGACATTGATGAAGATTCATGGATTACTTTCTCTGATGTGTCATCTTCCGGTTGAGAAGAGGGTCCAGTTGTCGAATCATGAGGAGTTTGATCATGCCTAACAAGATAGAACTGATCATAGTTCTTTTCTTCTGTGACAGAATAGATCAGGGAATGAGCTACTTGTTCTTTGGTTACAACGGCCTTTCCCTTGCCCACTACTTCATGCAGTTTGGAAGTTGTTTCTGATACTGGATCCCTGATTGTTACTCCTCCAACAGGTCCCGACCCTTGGTGGCATAAAAAGAAAGTTGATCCAAGCTAAGCCTTAATATGCTCAGATCCATGTCAGGCCATCATCACCTTCCTCCTTCTCCCTTTTCTTGTGTGCTTCCAAACTCATCTTCTTAGCCAGTTTCGAGACAGGATCAACAACCTTCTTCTTGAGGAATATATCTTGTTGAGCATCATCATCTTCGTCACAATATGGCAAGAGCTTTCCCTTTCTGAACTTTGATGTGGAACTTGCGCTTGGAAGGTTTTTTTGTCGAGGAGGAGCGCTAGGATTGTTTGACTGTTGTAGGGTTGTGGCATTTTGTGTGTAGCATGCATTGATGCAGGTTGCACGCTTGCACTTCTTGAGGGTTTCTTGTATTCTCAGCAAACATTTCCCCAAGAATACGTGGGATAATACGAGGATTGTTGAATGGCTTCAGTTATCAGGGGATCGGGAATTGCCATTCCAAACACTTCAACTGACTCACCTTTAGGGACAAACTTGAGATTTTCCTAATATATAAAAACATCATCCAATATGATGAACAACAGAATCAGTACATAGCATACCACGTGGGATGTTGTATATTGCTTGCCAGAATAAGATTAACACCTTGGAAAACCGTCCATAAGGAATGAGGAGAGGAGTTACTTTCTTCTTTGGGTTCTTCAGACTGGCGTTGCTACTTTCTTTGTGTGAGAAAAATGTCTGATTCCTTTGATTAAACCTTCCACATAACATCTCTGCATGATCACATTATTTTGGAGTGACGAATTCCCCACAACATTTACATTACTGGTGTTTGGGTTTTCACTTGCCCAGAAGTCTTTCCTGTCAAGCACTGGTTGATATGGATAGATTGCCCTCCATGGTTGATACACAAAATTCACCGCGTATATTGGATACAATTTTCTAACAGGTTCAGATACCCCACTTCATTAGACAAAAATCAATCACTGTTGTTACCAAGACGGAGTATAACTCAAATGGGTGAGTTGGGAATACAGGAGTAATTGCATAAAGCCTTTCTGAGAAAGAATCAGCACTTAGATTCTAACCATTATTCATCAACTTGACAACTAATAAAACCACAGACCTTCACGTTATATTTCATTGAGTTCCAGAACTGAGCAGGTAGATAGCAGGAACATTTTACAGAGCAGTGAATGCTTGAAGAATTGGTATACTCAGGATGTCCACTGATATCTGAAAGATGGTGGTTCTTTTGAAATCTTTTGTGATTATGAAAAGTAGGTATGCTTTTTCCCTAATGTTACCTATCTGAGACGTGGTACAATCAGCTCATTTTTCTGTAGAGGGGAGTGGGAACATTATATTGTTCTGCCATCAGTATTTTGCAAAAGAGTATTTTAACGAAATAAAGAAGCACAAACATTGGCTGAGAAACGATGTTCTAGAGACTTTAACAATGATTAAAGTCATTCATTTCCACGATTGATTAAACCCAGAGTAACTCTGGTTTGATTAAAAATCTACTAATTATCCAACATGATCAATTACATTTAACTAAGCCCGGATGGGGTTTAGAAAAGCAACTGGCAATCGAAGCGGGCCGTTGACAGATTAATTGGTCTCAATGGGCCAAACTAATGGAAACTTAGCCCAACCTGCCAGCCAGCAAATGCCACACGCCGTTAGAGAATCGAAGCAAAAACCCGCGAGGAAGGCACTAAAAACCGCCAGAATAACATTTGAAAGAGGGAAGGTTAAATATTTTTTTAATAAATAAGAATAATTCGAACTCCAACCGTCAGAAGACGGCGGTTTACCTGTTGGAATAAAATAATAGAAAATTATGGCAACCCGCTGTTAGTCAACCCGCCATTCGACAACTCGCTGTGAATCAACCCGCCGTTAGGCAACTCGCTGTGAATCAACCCGCCGTTAGGCAACTCGCTGTGAATCAACCCGCCGTTAGGCAACTCGCTGTGAATCAACCCGCCATATGAACCAGCGGGTTGAGTAAGTTATTAAAAAATAATAAAATAACCAACTCGCCACCTAGAAACATAAGCAACTCGCCATTCGGACAGATTTCTTAAAATTCAAACCACGCACCTCCTTTGTCAAAACTAATCACATCCTAAGGCATTCCTAGGCTTTCCTACGCATAAGATGCACATTACTACCATTCTTTCCATCAAACACACAGACTTTTACTTTCTAAAAGACAACCCGCCATTAAGAAACATAAGCAAATCATTCACTATTGTTTGAGACAGAAATCCACACATCAAAACTTAGTAATATATGCCTTATGAACAATTCCCAGCAACTAAATCACACCTTACAACACTACATTGGCATTTTCATCTAAAACGACCCTAGATCTATTTTTTCTACACTTTTTAATGTGTTTTCATTCGATTCCATTGATACACACATAGAATAAATGATATAGATTAAAGTTCGATAAATACCTTTGCAAGAAACACTGGAAATAAACGATTTGAGGCTTTGTTCTTGGCGGCGAGTTGCGTGAGAGTGTGTGTGTGTGTTTTATCTTTGACTGGATTTTGATAAGTTTGACCAAACACCAACTCGCCGCCTCTTTTATATCCTAAGTTAGTAAGTTGGCAGAATCAGTCCCTTAGGTTTCCATCTTCTTTTAATTTTTGTTTTTGTTTTTCTAAGGATCTTCTAAGTTTAGGCAATTGGCCAATTTAGTCCCTATTGGTTAATAAGGCTAGGAAACAAAAAGCAAATTGCTTTTAAACCCTAATCATTATAACTATAGATAACTTTGGACCTTTGAGTTAAAATTAATTAACTCTCTTTCAAATATTAACCCATTAGAATACAACAACCATCTTATAATTACACTTTCATAGCATACAACACTCTTTTAGAACCCATTAGATTCTCCCAATTACTTCTTTTAGAACCTTGTGTGATGAAGCAAATTTTCACATTCACTCTCCCCCTCAAACAACGACCCGTTTTCTATTGAAAGAGCTGTAGTCGTTGATTGAGATGAGGCGAACAGCGCTTCCGTCACCATTGTTTTACAATACCCCCATAAAGCATGGATATAAAGTAATCCATGCCCAGACACCAAACCGGGTTGCAATTTGAAGTAATTGCAAGCCTGTTAGTAATTCCAAATGACTTAAAATATTTCCTAAGTAAGTTAAGATATTTAAATATATTTAAATATTTCCTAAGTAAGTTAACATTTTTTTTTTAATTTTTTTTTAAAAGAGAGTAAGACCTATGTACAAAGGATACACGAAGTCATTTTGTTTACTCATCCTCTCCTTCTTGAAGACGTCTGAGAGTTTCAGGGGTCAAACTCTTCATGCCTAGGCGTGGAAGAAGAAATTCGAACCGTTCTCTTGGTAATGCTTTTGTGAGAATGTCTGCAAGTTGATAATTCGTTTCCACGAAGTAGAGTTCAACCACTCTATTTTCCACTTGCTCTCGGATGAAATGGTGACGTATGTCGATGTGTTTTGATCGAGAGTGCTGGACGTTGTTACAGCAAAGAGCGATTGCACTCTTGTTATCACAGTACAGAGGGATTTTAGTTGAGAGTCAAAACCGTATTCTTTGAGCTGTGATCGCATCAAGGATTTGAGCATAACAACATCCCAACTATGCTATGTTATCAGCCTCTGTAGTTGATATTTGCAGTGCTTCTTTTGCTTCTATGATGACCAGCTAACCATCTATCACCAAGAAACTGAGACACATCCTGACAGAACTTCTTCTTGAATCTTTGACATCCCGCAAGATCCGCATCAGCATAAGCTTTAGTAGACCATGGCGTTGTTCTTTCGATACCAAAGACCCATGTTAATGGTTCCTTTCAAGTACCAAAAGACGCGATAGATAGCTTCAAAGTGCTTTTTGGTATGCTTAGCCTGATATCTACACATATGCATACGGCGAATAACAAGGTCGGGGTCTACGGGCTGTAAGTACATTAGGGAGCCAACCATTCCTCTAAATTGGAGTTTTAGTCAACTGGAATCCCATGAGATCCTCGTCCAGGTTTCAATCGATCCACCCAATGGTGTATTGATAGGGTCAAGAGATCCATTCCCATATTTCTTTAAGGTTTCGAGAGCAAATATTTTGCTTAGTTAAAAAGAAGCCTCTGGGACTTTTAGAGACTTGTATCCTAAGAAAAACGACATTTGTCCCATCATTGACATTTAAAATTTTGAACTCATCTCATTGGAAAATATGTGACACGCTTTAAGATCTGTTGAGGCAAGAATGATGTCATCTACGTATATTTGGAACAAGTAGAATATGTTTTCCTGATTTGCGTGTAAATAACGTTGGATCCACGGCACCCTTGAAGAAACTGTTGGCCAACAGGAACTTAGAGATTATGCCAAACCACGCCCTTGGTGCCTACTTTAGCCCATAAAGGTCCTTCTTCCCCATACGATAGACGTGAGAAGGAATTATCCTGGTCTTCAAAATCCTCAGGCTGACTGACAAAGACTTCTTCTTGAAGATCACCATTCAGAAAAGCAGTTTTGACATCCATTTGATAGATGATCATATTCTTGGTTGCGGCATTGGCAATGAAGATTCTGATGGCCTCTATTCCATGCAACTGGAGCAAATGATTCTTCAAAATCAATGCCTTCCTCCTGACGATATCCCTTTGCAACCAACCGTGCTTTGTTTTTCAGTACATCACCATATTCATCAAGTTTTTCACTTTGTAGATCCACTTAAGAGCGATAACCATCACATAGATTGGACGAGGTACAAATTCCTCATACTTCAAGATGATCAAATTCGTAATTTCATCTGCAATGTCTTGAAATCCCTAGCAGTCTTCTATCAATGACCATTTTGAAGATTCTGGGTTCGACTTTGGACAGTTCCGTATGGAAACAGCACCACAAAGCATCGGATGCTAACTGTTTTCTGGTAGATACAGGACGAGAGGGATTGCCAACGATGTTATCCAGAGGATGATCTTTGGTCCATCTTTTGAGATGATCTGGTGGTATTGATTAACTTAGTAGGGTTCCGCTGAATTAACATTTACCAGATGATGACTGTACCAACCTGGTTCTCCAGTAACAGGGATACAGAAGGAGTAGAACATCATTGATTGATTGGAGTCTTCGTGAGTGGTCTTCCGTAATTCCATGATGCGGACTGGATATGCATATCGTAGATGTTGAACATGAAGCACTGGTAGACGGTGTCATCTTGAGCCATCGTTGTAGACAAAGATTTACCATGTGGAGCAACATGAGCATTAACCTTCATAGCAGAAGGTACTTGTTCATTGACTAGACTGTTCAAGGTATTCTCAAACATTGGGTTGAAATAACATCTCCACTCTTTGATCGATTGAGCGAGCCCTGATTTGAGTTGTCCATGGGTCATAGATGAAACTGCTCGGGTCCTGAACCTCAAGGTAACAGGAGCCATCTTCTGATGCCATCCGTCGAATGTGACGTGAATTGTTTTCCATTAATCGACGAGTTTCTCTTGTGTAGATTCTATAGCCCTTCCTGCTAGGAGCATACCCAACGAAAATCCCAATGTCAGCTTTAGCTTGAAATTTTCCTAGATCTTCGCTATCATTTGTAGGATAGCACAGGGCACCAAATACTCGGAGAAATGTAAGATCAGGCTTCTTATCATGTACAAGCTCATAAGGGGTTTTGTTGTGACGAGTATGAATTAGGGATCGGTTATGGGTGTAACAAGCAGTAGCTACAGCTTCTGCCCATAGAAACATGGGTGCTTTTGAGAATATCATCATTGTACGTGCTGCTTCCACAAGTGTACGATTACGTAATTCCGACGAACGCTGTTTTTGTTGAGAGTTCTCCAACAGACTTTTGATGAAATATGCCAACACCTTCATAGTATTCAGACATAACTTGGTTGACGAATTCCGTTCCATTATCTGTGCGGATGAATCTGACTGTTTTGTTAAGGCCAACCTGCATTTGCTTAAGAAAGTTGATGACAAACTCTGGAGTTCATCATAGACCTCAAAAACTTTACCCAGTGTGAATCTTGAATAGTCACCACGATGACTAATATGGGTAATTTCTTCCCTTTAATATCTCTGACTCTCATTGAACCACACAGATCTATGTGAAGGGTATGAAGAACTTCATGTATTTTCAGATTTTGGTCTGTGGGAGAACTTCTTGCTTTTTCCAAGTTGACAGGCTGAGCAAAGATGATCTTTTTCAAACTTCAATCTAGGTAGACCTCTAACCAGATCTTTTCGAGCAAGATCATTTATTGTGCCGAAGTTTAAATGGTTTAAACGACGATGCCACAACCATGATTTGGACTTGGAAGCTTTGGACAACAAGCATATCGGAGAAGACTTCATCATTTCATCAATCGATATCATGTACAAATTAGTGCTACGACTACCTTTAAGTATGTCTGCACCATTAATATCACGAACAAAGCAAGTATGCTTTCTGAAGGCAACTTCAAGATCAGAATCACAAAATTGCCCTACAGAGAATAGATTGTGTCCAAGTCCCTCCACGTAGTATACTCTTGAGATCACACTGTCACTAATAACCAATCTCCATAAGCCCATTATAGCACCGAAGTTAATCATTCCCGAATCTAACTATCCTGATGAACTTTTCCATAAAATTTATGAGCTTTGAACGATTCCCCGTCATATGTTTTGAACAGCCTGAGTCCAGATACCAAAGGATGACTTGTACGACCTGCATTTGAAAACAGTCAAGTTTGGAGAGTTTGGAATTTCGGTTCCCAATTTTTGTTGGGGTCTTGTTGGTTAGCAGATAGAGTAGAACATTTCACAAAAAGCTTAGTTAAAGGGCACATTTCGCCTAAGGCAAATTTCTTTCCTGTAGGTCTCCATTAATAACCACAATCAAGTTTTCCTAAGGTGAATTTCTTTTCCTGTGGGTCTCCCATTGATAACCAATATATGCAAATATTTTCCCTTGCTTTCCAAACCCGCTTTGTCTTATTCAACCTAGTTATCAAGACAGCTTGCCTTTTGTTCCAAATTGCTTCCCCTTTATTTCAAGATACCGTTTTAACAGTGGGGTCCTCATTTAACTGAACTCAAAATAATAACAACACACATTTCCATGACTGCAAGTTTAAGCATTGTACACATTTTGCCACAGATTTAGAATTCGAATTAATTACAACACCTTATAGCAAATGCTATAGATCAAACCGATTTACTATTGTCCATACTAACTTATTTGTCCTAAGGTGTACTTCTACTTTCTTCTTATTCTCCTTCTTAGCAGGCAGGATCCTATTTTTCTTTGTATTGCTTCTAGGCTTTGATCCGCTTGCTCATGGAAAAGCGTTTTACTCCTGTAAAAAGGAATTATGGGATATTAGTCTGTTGAACTTTCTGGTGCGCTTTGTGTTTCTTGTGTTGCTAGATGAAGTTCCTGGTTTATCACTAAAAGTAACTTGCTTTTTCCTAGTAACAGGGGTAAGGACTTGAACTCCTTCATTGAAACTTTTTGGGCAAGTGGCCAATCACAATATTATCTAACAATTCCTGATGAATAGCTTAGTGTGATTGGCAAGCTAGTTAAGTGCATTATCCAGTGGTTTAACTACTCTTCTTCCTCTACAATCTCCCTAACTGTTTCTACACTCTCCTTAAGATGGCTGATATAGTTTAAATGAGCACTCCTATTGTTCTTAAGGGGATGAGGGATGGGTTTAACGTCAATGGCATACATGCCCGGCGCAAGAACTTTTGGTTTGACAGAGTCACTATGAAACAAGACTCTTGCTTCTGCAATTAGAGCTTTAGACTCTCATTTCATTTAACATGGTAGATGTCTTTTCACTCGTGTGAGTACGCGTAATCTTAATTGAGTCATACAATTCCTTGTAATGTTGTTTTGACCTTTTTCTAGTTCTACTCTAACGCGAAATCATTTTTGTTCAATAAGAGCAGTACATCCTTAGCATTATAAGGCTCACAAATTCTGTCATTCACATTTAGCGACTAGAACTTTTCCAAGTTCTGAATCACGGTTGTCTTTTCATGAATCTAGAGTTCAGATCTTGATCGTTAAAAATGAGTTAAAAATCGCTTCCAGCACCGAGTGTGACTTTTTATTATCAAAACTTTCTTGGGAAATGTTTGAATACTTTAATTGAAAATTTAGGTATTCCCCTTCAAGTTTTGAAATAGTTTTGACTCATTATGAACTTAAGACATGTCAGCTTGCAGATCTAGACAACATGATTTTTCCACATCATACGCATTTGAGTCACAAACAATTAGCAATCAGATTCTCATTATCAATGAGAAGGTTTTTCTTTACAATTTCCAGCACATTGCTTGTCTAATATATTCTTTGTCCACATCGTTTATTCATTTGATCAAAAATTTACTTCCATAACTTTAACTCTTTAAAAGAGGGGTTGTTTGAACTCCTAACACAGTGTTCTTTAAGAGTTTTGAAATGGGAATAACTACAGTGAGTAACATCTTTTTGTTTGCTCAAAACCTCTTTCCCCCTCTGTAACACCTGTTTGGGTGCGTTCTAGTTTTGCAAGTTTTTTGTCAAATCCGTAAAAAGTTGTGTGAGTAACATAAAGGATTAATCTTCACTTGACTTTTAGTTGGAAAATTCATGGTGACAAGCTTTACAAGAGTATTGGGTGATACACGTCAATGCTGAAATTGGTTTGAACTAGAGGTCTTAGCGTTTTTTTCCTGTTATTGTCATCTATGGACCAAAATATCTGTTCTGGGGTCAGATTTCTTTAGGGAGCAAAGGTTGCAAGAAGGTTCTCCTTCAAGTAATCAGGGGGGGGCAATCCTAACTTTATTTTCCACACATAGAGGGCTTTGCATTTTCAACAGCATTCTTTTCCTAGTTATCTCAGCTATTTCACGCGTATCCTCTAAGTCATGTATAACAGTGGGTGTATGATTGGTAGTGACAAGTACATGACCATTATACAGAGCAGACTGAGCTTGCTTTGCACGAGTGAGACATAAGGGATTTTTGTAGCCTATTGCTACCTTGTTCTTTTCATCATAAAACGATTTTGGTTTACATAACATGTGAACCATTTGAACAGACTGATCCTGTTTGTATAATCTATCTTCAATCTTATCTTTTAGCCTTTTTATGTCTAAAAACTCTTCAAGGAATTTGTCTTCTTTTTGTTTAAAATCCTTTTCAAAATGATTACCTTCTCAGTCTTTGACTTATAAATGGACATCGGTAGAACTAAGTATTATTTGGCTGAAATGAAGTTCTGGATTTTAAAGAAGTTTTCCTTTCCTATTTCCGGTCCGGGAGATAATTATTCTCATTTGTTCATCAATTTCGTTCTCTATCAGTTTAATTCAAACTTGCCCGTTTTTTCATAAATCCCCGACCAGTTCCATAGATCTCGCAAGTTCAGAGGCATGAATCATTAATTATCATGGTCTGGTATATTTGCATAATCTACTTTGTACTCCCTGTTCATGCATTTCATCGAGAATTGACATCAATGCATCATTTCGCACAGAAGATACATTTCTTTGAACAACATGATCTTTGTTGTCTTCCACATACTGATCATACGGAATAATATTACTATTACTCGTATAGTCAGCATCAGAGTCAACAACGTAGTACGTGTTGTTCATCGGCTTTGCATCTCGTGTACTTGCAGATACTCATCGAAAATGATTTAACAAAGGTATCATGATCTTGTACCTCAAACAGAGTATTTGAGTCATATGATGGCCCGGCTTCATCGTAGATTTGATCTTCCGATGTGAGATTTGTCATGAACATGGTCTGTGTGGTGGGACCCTCGTCAACATCAGAGTTGAATGCATCACATTCATCAGCATCAAAGGATATGTCATATTGAGTGCCAAATCATATCTCGGTGTGAATTATCCACATCCCTCGTCAAAGTATAATCTGTTCTCCTGCAAGAAAAACGACTGTTCTTCGCCATACTGCACCATTCTCCTGGGCTGCTTAGTAACATCTTGTCCCCATGAAAGTATTCTGAATCTTGAAGACCGCTTATGGCCTTGGACATTCTCGTGCAATGTTTTCCTAGTCCGTTTACAGTTTTAGCATACTTAATGGTTTTGGCTAGGTCCCAGGGATTAATAATGCCTCCTCTTTTTCTGACCTCCTCCATTCCCAGCTACAACATTCCTCTTTGGAATTGTTTTCTCTAAAATGTGTTCCTGATTGTTCGCATTGTATCTTCCACGGACATCTTGAACCACAACTCTGCCGTCTTGAACCGTAGCTTTGTTCCTTGCATTAGATGACGTTCTAAGTTGATTGTTTGTTTGAGGAAGATGTGATTTGTACGATTGAGTGAGGAGGGCAAGTGAGTTGGATAAACTTTCAATCAAGTTTTCAGTTGAAGAACTTCCTTGATCCAGTTGAAAGTTATCAGCAGGAGATGGGTCATTTGAGGGTTGTGGAGACTTGGATGATTGTGTTGGATACTGCTGAACTGAGGCATTCGACACTAGTGCCAAAGGATCATTAGTTGGTTGAAGGAACCTTTCCATCATTGTTCTGTTCTCATTAGCATGTACCTCATGTTGCTTCAAATAGGCATAAAGCTGATCAAAATTAGACTCCTTCAAACCTCTATTAAGTTTGACTTCAGTTATGAATCTACTCCACTCAGGTAACATGTTGTTCACAAACTTTGAGTTAAGCGCACCTGGCATGGTTCATCTTTAAGCTTCTCATGTCATTAATGAGCTTCGTAAACCAAACATAGTAAGTCCTATGCATGGTTTTCTCCTTTGTTTTTTGACTGAAGTGTTCAACGTTCATCATAATTAAGATCCCGTCATCTTTAGTTTAACTCCGAAACTTCCAGAATCATCTTCACATTTTCTCAAAATATCTTTGGCGCAGTATAGTGGTTTGATGAGTGGAGTAGATGGGTCCTTTGTATACCTGAAGCAGGATATAGGTTGCACGAAAAGTCAGCTTTATACCTTACCTTTTCTTCATGCTGAAGGTCGTTAAGGACTCTAGCACTACTGGACCTTGTTGGAACTGCTACCCACAGTTCTTCCAGCAATAACATCTGAGACCGTTCCTATATGAAATGTCCTTCATTAATGGACCTTCATAATGTTCTCTTCCATTATCTTTTTCCTAGACAGTTAAGACGTAACGTTGTTGCCAAGACTCAAAGTCCTGTTCTATCAACTTGGTGGGCGGAGTATTAGAACCGGTACACATGGATGACTTCTGAGAAACGATACAGACTCTAGTTTTTATAATGATATATATGTTTTGATCGATCCAATGATTAGAGATGGGTACGTTAAAAGTGGTGAGGTTAACGTATTCGTTTCTTGTTTTAGTGATATTAAGTCCCAAGTTTGAAATATTTCAAATTTCTAAGACAGAAGCTCAACTCGCCGCGAGAGGCTACCAAACCACTGCAAAGAAATAAGGCAACTCGCTGGTGGAATTTTAAGGCAACTCGCCGAGCACAACTCGCTGCAAAGCAACTCGCCACGAAGAAAGAATACAAACCGCCGTCTATATTTTAATCATCCGCTAGAGTTTTCCTTAGATATTTGCTAATTAAAAAATTAAAACCGCGGATAACTTGTTCAAAACCGCTGTAGCATACCCTGTAAGCAAACCGCTGGTAAGCAACTCGCTGCTTAGTAGAAAGCAACTCGCCTTTTGAGCAACTCGCCACCTGTTCAAACCGCTGGTAAGCAAACCGCTAGTAAGCAACTCGCTGCTTAGTATAAAGCAACTCGCCTCTTGAGCAACTCGCCACCTAAGTAACCCGCCGTGTGTCGAAGAGTTGATAACCTACTAAATAAAATATTATATTTAAGCAAACCGCCTTGAAGAAATTCTGGCAACCCTCCACAAAGAACAACGACTTTTATCACACAAAAATCTACTTATAAATCACCCATTTGAAACGATTTTGCTTGATTTCCCTTTTGCACAACACAGTACCATAAGCAATAGGCAACTAGAAACACCCAAACTTTATTAATACTAACATCAAAATTCGGAGAACTTCAAAAACAAGCTAGGAGCCTTCAATGGTACACTTTTCGATCTAAAACAAGCAAGAAATCGCAAATACACACGATCTAATCATCCCATAAGCTCTGATACCAATTGTGGTATAACATTATCATAACCACCCGGTCGATTCTGGACTGTGGCTAGATTTATATAGAGAGTAGAAACACATGAGAAGAGTTTTTCTAGTTAGAGAAAATGTGTTTTTTATATGAGAAAGGAAAAATGAACTAGCTTGCCTCTTACTAAAGTATAGAAAGGCCTAAATAGTACTTACATATACCGGTAATTTTACCCGACTTAAACCGAAATCGTACGTATTAACTATAAAAACTACGAGCAGATAATAAACAGTAAAATACACGGGGTGACCGAGTCTTTTTCTAATATCTAACAACAAGGATTCTTATTTAATTAAGTGGTGATTTCCGAAAACATGTCAAACTGTTTGGTTTAATTATTTACTCACACTTCTTATATAATACTTGCAAAGTATTATACATTTCATATTAATCCTTGGATTGTTTGTCTTTGTCATATAATTCACGATATGAATTATACACTTGTTCATTCTTAATATATGTAATATATACGGAATATATTACACATTTTGCGTTTATCTTTCGATTTATTTTATTTAACCAACCACCAAACTATTACAACTTAGAAATCTAAATCTTTTATCAACGTGTCGCGTTGATGTAACCATTCATCGGGAAACTCAGATACATTACTCTAGGCTAGTGGGTCTTAGCCGTTAAGATAAACCGCAACTTCTTGGTCGAGCCGTTCCGGTTTTCCGTTTGTGCTGTGCTTAATATGTGCAGTTCTGCAAATCGTTCTACAACATCAATGTGAGTTTATAGCCCCCCTGTTTTTACTGGTTTTACATATATTTTTGGGGTGAGAACATGCTTGTTTACAAATGCATTTACATGGTTGATTACAAATTACTTTACATATTTATTTATATATCTCGCGATGAGATACAATACTTGGTTTATTTTTTGGCTTGAACACTCGCTATAACTTATTTATACACTCATATGCATATCTCACGGTGAGATACAACAATTATACTTTTACTCGAATGATTATGGATTAGCTTAGGTTGCATGAATTGTAAATCACTTGGAGGGCGAGCGCGAATGTTATGAAATAGATCTATTCGGGATTAACAATCCCCGTTCAGGTGATTAGCTATCA